>VMDR010028364.1:0-13180 GCA_007922815.1 Macrotus californicus
AGCGGCTTTTTTATTTTTTTGCAGGAATGAAAAAGCCAATCCTGAAATTCATATGAAGTTTCAAGGGACCCTAAATAGTCAAACCAGTCTTGAAAAAGAACCAGTTGGAAAACTCATGCTTCCTGGTTTGAAAACTTATAAAATCCCCTCTAAGGCTCTTCCCAAGCCACATTTGATTGCCATCCTGGAAGTGATCTCTCCCTCTATGTCTTCATGTGCTCTCTACTCTGGATCTTTTCTTGATCCCTTGCCCTGTTTTACCTATTTATATGGTTACTGTATACATGGTTTGTTTGTTTGCTTTTATGAAACAGTGGCATATGTGGTATGAAATGCAAAATCATGGTATGACTCAGCATTAAACAATATTTACCCTTGGGAACATCACAGCTTCTTTCTGAGCCCTGCTTTCCTCAAACCTAATGATGGTCAAATGGAGCTACATTACTGGTCCCAAGCCAGAATTACAGGCATTGCCATGATCCTGCAAAAATTGACTGAATCAGAATCTTCAGGTGGAGTGAAGTCCTGGCATGGGCATTTTACAAACTCCTTGGGCGATTCTAGAATGTACCCCTGGGTCACACAGGCCAGATATCTAACTTGTCATGACTTACTGCTATGTCCTTAGTACTCTAGGGCAAGACAAAGCTTGACACTCAGTATTCATTCAAATTAATTAATTAATGATATCTCTAAGTCCCTTTTCATCACTAATATTTATGTCTCTAGCCTTGCTCATTTACTCATTTTTAAGGTGCTTAACATAGTGTCTTGGCTATTCGAGGTAATAATTGAGTATCTGTTGGGTTGAATTGAATTGAATGTCAGAGAGTTAATTTGAGGCACAGAGGCAGAATTCTGGTCATCTATCAGATGAAAGCAGAAGATTCTCCACTTTACAACGGAGACATTGTGGAGGCACAAAACATGCATGAAATGTTTTTGGAGATTTTTTTTAAAAAGCATTTTAGCACAATTCAATTTCAGCTCTTACTCTTACAAATTTGATTTCCACCAAGCTTTCATTAGTTTCATCCACAGGAGTCCTCTCCTATCCATGTGGTCATCCTACCCCTGGGGATTGCTCTGTCTGCATTTTATCTCTAGTCCATGCCTGCAGACTGAGATATTGGAATGAATTCTGGATGCCTGCAAACCAGAAAACCAAACAGCAGTGAGAGAATGTGGTGTCTGCTTGGTCCACTTCTGGTTCTCTCCTCCTGGACCCAGTGGGGCTGCCCTAGGCGCCACCCCCCCTCCCCGCTGCCACCCCCAGAATGACCAGCAAAAAGGCCAATTTAGAATAGGCAGCCTTTGATTCGGCTATTTATACCTCTTGGTCTTTTAGACTCCAACAGTTCCAGGGCTATTTAATCCTGTTCCTAACAAGATCTTGTATTTAGACTACAGTTTGAGGCTTTATCCTTTAATAACCCCAGTTTTTTTTTTTTTTCTTTAAAAGGCTCTGGGAGGAACTAGTTGATAATCTCAAATTTCATAGAGGGTCTTTTAAATTCAATCTCTGCATTTTAGGAAGGATAAATTACCAGAAAACTTTTTCTTTCTTAACTTCCATTTGCTTGGCTTTATGAACTAATAAAAAAGATAATCTGCATACATTAAAATACATTATGCATTTGTCTTACTTGAACCATCTTGAGAGGTCAGGGAGCTGGAAGTCCATGATGGGAGCCCAAGGAGCCCTGCAGAATCAGAGCTGGCCTCTCCCCTGAGGAACTGGCTGGATGGAGGGCGGTTTTATTTGTTTGTTTTATGGATTTTGTTTGTTTGTTTGCACCGTTTGGCTCCCGCCGCTCCTTCATTACAAGCAGTCTGCCCCTGTACTAAAGAATCCCTTTGCTGTGAATTCTCAGACTTCCCACTGACGCCTTCCTGCTGTAGAGTGTTGGGACCCACACACCCAGAGAGAGAGAAGGCGTGAAGAGGATTAAAAGGTCTTTGTCTCCCTCACATGCCCTCCAAACTTCAGTACTTGCGACTGCTAGGCCAGCACATCCATACAACTCAGCCAATCCTGCTGGTAGTCTGCCACACATACTGTACACTTATTCACTCTCTCAATGGTTATTTACTAAGTGCCAACCATGTGCTAGGTATTGGGATGAAGAGAAAGAAAAAGACCTGTCTCTTCTAACAAGTGGTTTTACTATAAGGGAGACACATGACAAACACAAACTAAGAATGTATGAAGACGCATAAATTAAATAGTACCTCATTCATTCAGGTCTTATTGAGGTTCTAGATGGGGTATGAACTATAATTTAACTAGAACTAACCAAAGAATGTATAACTCCCATGAATACATTTTTCAAATTCTGTCCAAATCCAAAAAAGTATTCTCAGAGTTTGTTTGCATTTACTGTTTTCATGTCTTGGCTATTATAAACAATGCTGCTATAAACTTGGAGTGCAAATATCTTTTCAAGTTAGTGTTCGTTTCCTTCAAATAGATATCCGGAAGTGGAATTGCTGCAGCATATGGTAGCTCTAGTTTTAATTTTTTGAGGAACTTCCATATTGTTTTCCATAGTGGCTGCACCAACAGTACAAAGAATCACTTGGTGATTTGTTTAAATGTACATTCTAGATTTAGAGTTTAGAGGGGAAAAGCAAGGACTGAAGAGACTGTACAGTATGATCCTTTTGTATAGCATATGCTTGTGTGTGTGCATGTAACTAGTGCATAAAAACTCTGAAAAGGTACATGATAAACAAAACATCTGTGGGAGGAAGCCTGGCTGGCGGGGAGGATTATTAGTCTTCTGTGAATCCCCATTTGTGTGTTTTGAAGGTAGTACCACGTGGAAGTATTTATTACCTGTTCCGTGAATATCTAACTTCTTAAAAAGAAAAGAGTGAAATTCATGTAATTATTTAAATAATTAAAGTTCAGATTCCTGGGTCCTACTCCAGAGATTTGGATCCCACAGGTATGTGTGTAGGTAGTAAAATAGGGTGAAAAGTCTAAAAATTTACATTTTTAATAAGCATCCCATCTTTGTATGATGCATGTTTTAAAGGACAACACTGGGACTTACACTTGTGGAAGTGTTCTCTTTCGGGACAGTGCATTTGGTCCTCAGTTACAGAGGTTGTACCTGGCACATCCCAAGCACTGCACATTGATGACCTAAGAATGAGGTGAGAAGTTTAGTGCCTAGAGAACAGAGAGACGTGCAAATATATGTGCACTGTAGTGACTCCAAAACTTCAACAGGAATCAGTGTAGACAACTGGGCCCACACCCAGAATTTCTGATCCAGCAGGTCTGGAGAGGGGCCTGAGAGTCTGCATTTCTAGCAAGGACTCATGTGATGATGACAATTCTGGTCTGGGAACCACATTCTGAGAAATTGCTCTAAAACATCCCTGAAAAGCAGTTAAATGGGTGTTCTTGAATATATTTTAGGATGTATTATAGGATTTGGGACTCAGGAGTTAGACCTGAAACCTCTTACATTAAAGAAAAAAAAAGCTTTCCCTATGACTACTATTCAAGCCTACTTCACAATCACACTGCCATTGAACTCCATGAAAGCACTTGAAGGAAGAGGTCACAATCCCCTTTTTTCTAAAATATCCTCTGACTCTCACGTTAAAAGTCTACTCTTTCCTCAACCAGCCCTCAGATGGTTTAGTTTTGAGTGTCTTCGTCTCGCTCCTCTGGAACCCTGTAATGCATACCATTCCTCTGACAATATAGTTCCCATGACTTTGGGCAGCCTGACTGTGAGGTCTCAACCACACAAAATAAAGCGTCCTTTGACCTTCTTTCCTCTGGAGGAAGCAGCGTCAGTTGGTGGAGAGAGCTGTGTGTCCCACAAGGAAGACCCCAGCTCCTCCTGCAGCACACGACTGGGCTAGGTGGATCAACCTCGCGGACTCTCAAGGGAGTGATGAAGGTTCCAATACCAACCTGTGGGTTAATGGGAAGACAAAGCAGGAAAATAGGTGCAAAGAGCCAAGTGTGTTCCATGCCTTATGTGTGTTCACAAAAGTCATCGCCATCACCTCCGACTCTGTGAGGTGCAGGAGACCAGCTTCTTCCCTCCCCTTGTCAAGCACAAAAGACCCCTGTATATCCCATACCACAGGCCAACAGATGCATTTCTGCCTGGGCTCAGCTGGGATGCTCTGTGATATCAACACTATAGAGGAGCAGGAGGAGATGGCAAAATCCGAAGGGGACGTTTCAATGAGCACGGCCCATGATGATGTAAGATGCAGGGTAAGAAAGAAGGTATTTTCCACTTTTCTGCCATTCCCAGAGCACTAACTGGTGGGGGTGTGGGCAGAGGGGAGGCGGTGAGGTATCTGTGGGAAAGCTGTGGGGAGCTGCTAGCACCCAGAAGGCCTTGGCAAGTAGAGAAAGTGGCAAAGTCCCTCCTTGAGGAGACTGCCGCACTCAGAACTGAGTGAAGCTGGAGAGAGACACACAGGGGCTGATGGGCCCCCACACATGTGGACTTTCTCCAGTGACCATGAAAGGAGGCTAATAAGCCAAGTTCGTGGCCACCTGCCTGATTCCTGAGACCTGGCGGTTTCTGGAGATGCTGAATTGCGAAGACACTGTTGCTTGTGTTACTTCCCTTTTATTTTTCTCCACTCTGCTCTGTCCCTTAGATGTTACTTCGTGGGTAGTAACAGGGATAGATAGAGTGGTCAATTTCTGTCCATTTCCCATTACCAGTTCCTTGGCTTAAATACAAAAGTCACCCTTTAGAAATGAATTATAGCACAATGTGAGCACAATTAAAATATAAAGGGAGAGATTTCTCAAACATCCAGAACTAAAAAGTCACTTTCTTACACAAAAATACACTTTCTTTACCACTAGTGTCTTCTCATAAAACTTATGTCAAGAAAGCTAATTGGCCCCCAGCTGCATGTACTCATATTTATACACAAATGTGCCCATGCACACACACACAATTCTTAGGAGATTTCAAAATTAGGTTTCCTCTGAAAACTGTAATTAGGTTCCCTCTGAAAATTGGGATTTGAGTTTCCTTTTACAACTCAAAGTACCTGGCCATGGCGGGATTTCGACACCCATGATGGTATCAGCAGATGGTAACCAGCAGTCTGTAGCTGGGGATGTTTTCTCCAGTCCCTGAGCATACCCGCCTCTCATGCTGGGCCTGCCTGGTCCATTTGCATCACCTACACGGCCCCTGTAGTTATTTAATTTGAAGTGCCTAATGGGAAGATTTTTGTTCTCCCTTTCTTTGCATTGTGAGTTCTGCACAGCCTGTCTTAACTTTTGCATCTCTTAAGTTCCATCATCACCTTTGCATTTTCATGGGTCTTTTGAGGTTTGGTGGTGGCTTGCACTTGCATTTGTGTTTGTCATTAGTGAAAACAACGGTCCTGTGTCCCTCTTCACTTCCACAGAAATAATTTGCACCACAGTGAATAGACTGAAAGACTTCAAGCTTTGTGTGGTATGTCTGTAGCATGACATGGGTCTTATGGCCTGACCTAGAAATTTCCACTGAGAGCTTGGAGACTCACAGGACCATAAACCAGCAGGTAATGGAAGCCCCTGCAGGCTGGCTCAGAAATGCAGGCGGTGCGTGCCTTGTCATTCCCCACTTTGGGCTGTTGCTGGCTCTGAGTAAGTGTTCAGATGAAATGAGACCAGCGACAATAACGGCCGTGGAGTTTAATGTGCTGTTTTCCCAGAGTGATGGCGCAAGCTGGGAGAATGATTTAAGGGTGTAGCTTTGAATGGGAATGTTCTTGAATGTGGGACATTTCAAAGGCCATTATCATTAACACAGCATCATCCTTCCAATGAGTCTCATGTAAAACACCAACTTTCATTTCCAAGTGCAACACCATAAAAATATATCTTTGAAATTTATTATATTGCACATGGAATTGATGACAAGAGCCAAGTAAAAATGACCCCACAATCACAACACTTAATGCCTTTTAAATGCAGTTATGGAAATAGATGAAGAACAGCCAGCATCTGCTCAGTGCAGGGGTTTTTAAATTTGACACAATAATCATAACTTTATGTTTCTCAGAGCTCCCTTTCTAAAATATCAAAAGCCACACAAAATTTAAATAATAGAGTCAATCATCTGGAAAATTTGATTTGGAGGGAAAATTTTCTCATTAGATTGTTTGGGGTGATATCAGCTTGGCCAAACCCCCATTCTCTAGATTCAAAAGCCAGACAGTATTTTATTAACAAAAACATTCAAGCAGCAGGTTATTATAAACAACTTCAAGGAACTCCTAACCAAACATTGAGGGACTTCTTGGAAGCCATAGTACCAAAGCAGGCAGAAGATGAAAAGTTTAAAATAATCCATTTTCAGAAGCAAAATCAAATGGCAAGAAATCACGGGGCATTTCATTTGGGCCTAATTGGGCAGTGTCCTCGGTATCACCAGAGCCTAGGGGACAGTGCACTCTGGACGGATTTAGAAGAGACCATTGGGTGGAGCGTCATACCTGTTTGCCAGGCCAAAGCCTTCAGTTAACCCAAATACTCACGGTAGATGTGCACCAAGTCCCTTCCTCTCAGAAGCCATGTCAGGCACATCAATGTTTCATGACTTGGTTCGCCAGCGGCACTGTCTTTGTCTTAGATCATATTGGAGGTCACAGTCAAATTTGTGTTCTCTAGTTCCTATTTCTGGACTTCCAGTCGATTGCCATTTTTAGCAACACCAATACCAGCAGCTTTAATAGTAGTAATGGTACTGGCAGTAGCAGAGGACAGCAACCATAGTGGTTTTTGAACAAAACAAGATGTGAATCCTATTGCTAAATTTAAAATAAAAACCAAGGGACCAAAGATAGTGAAGGGGAAGTTTTACTGTTTGTTGGTGAACCTGATCTCACATAGTGTCTCGGCTTAGGGGGATGAAGTTCTGGGGCCCAGAATGGGGCAGGTCTTCTCGACCCTGCGACAACCGTTCCTATCCCACGTGAGGGGAACAAAGTCTGTGAGTGCTTCCAGGTGGCTGAGGTACCGGACAGTTGAGGAGGTGAGCACAGAGCTAGCTGAGGTGACCTGCTATGAACACAGTACACACCTTGGGATCATGACCAGTGTCCCAGGCTGGGTTGATGACATCTCAGAGTCAGGAGGATGGACAAGTGCCAGCAGCCTAGGGAGACAGGCCAGAGTTTACGTGGCTTTGGCGGACTTGAGGTCAGCTCAGTTTTTCATACGTAGATATAATTCTTCTGTCCATGATTTATTTTATATTAGTTACTGTCATAGCTATCTTCTGCTTTACCCATGCATCTGTTCACCACTTTTTTCAATTTTCTTTTGAAAGAATCACTTCAATCTACTCTCAATTCATGGAGAGTTTACTCGTCCCTCAGGGGTAGAGTATGACCAAGGCTAGGTCAGTCAGCACATCTTTCCCCCGTGCCCTCTGTCCTCACATATCGATTGGTCCTAGGATGGGCATAACACAAGTCAAGTAAACATAGCCCACAATTCTCAGTTCAGAGGCTTTCCTTTCATCTACAGGAGAGTCAACCCTTCTCCACTTTATGTGAACCTGAAGTTGTAGAGATGCCCACTTAGATCCCTAGATATGACCCAGAGGGTAAGCAAGGCAATTCTGGTCTTGTGACTGGAACCCTAAAATAAGCCATGCCTAAGGTTAACTCTACCTCCTACGCTTTCCACCTCTCAGAGCTGAGAAAGCCCCTTCCAGCTTAAACAAGTTGGGGTTGGGATTTTGACCCCTTGTTTAAGACCCTAACTCTATAAGGAAGATGGTGGGTTTTCTGCTTTCTTCGTTTGTCACCAAAAAAGTTGGTAGTCTAAAAGCACAAATGCATATAAGTTGCAATGGGTACTTCTCTCTGCTCCCTTTATCCTTAATTGTTCAGTGGAAATCAGCAGAAACCAAATCATCTTTGTTTCCTTTATATAGTAGACTCTCCAGTAGAAACAAAGGAATTTTGTCAAGCCCTGTAGATTGGTGGATGTAGACAAATTTAAATGCAGAGGCTGAGTGGAACTGAGTTGTTTGAATAGTAATGCAACATAATTTTCTCTTTTGGGAAGAGATGGTGAAAAAATCAGAAATGGGGGAGAGAAAACAAGCTAGCAAAGCTGGAGACCCCTTATGTAATATGTCTCTGCAACCCTCCAAACAGCAGTAAAATAAAAAAAAAAAACTAATACAAATAAATAAATAACATGCTTCAGGGGAACCATGGCAGCCTTGTGAAGTGTAGTGCCCACGCTGCAGTGGGAGGGAGGAGGGAGAAGCCAGCTCTCCGCTCGCCAGCCCTACCTGCGAGCTCTGACAGTACAGGGTGGTTCCTGGACTCGGTCTGTAAGCACTTCCTGCTGCGGAGCGGCTGGGGCTTCTTCATCTGCGCCGCGATGAAAGTACCAGCGAAAGCTGGAGAGAGAGGGGCTGGGTAGAGGTCCCATTCATCTCGAAGAGTTTACTTTGGCAAATTACCCACACTGAATGGAAAATAGCCATGGCCAAGGGGGATGAGGGGGCTGGGACGTCTTCAGCTATTGTTCCTGCCGCTGACCTTTGCTTTCCAGAAGGCTTCCCCGAGAAACCAGACTGGGTCAGCTTGATTGCCTTTTTGAGCCTCGCCCATTGAAGTGATTACTCCCGTTTGCGTGCTCAAGTCCCAGACGAAACAGACAAAAGCATTGTCGTCAACGCTTTTTGCAGAGAGAGTTCTCATAGTTGGAGAAAAGGAACAGAGTTAGCGGGGGCTGCTCCACTGCACTGTAGGATATCCTTCTGTCAAAAGCAAACCTTGATTTTTAAAAAAATTAAAACAATCGGATGGCTCATTAATAAAATACAAGCCTAGGGAAGTGCTGAGTACTTGGAAAAAAGGGAGTCTTCATTTTAAAAAAATACCAAGTCGGACACCTGGCAGTCGGTGGAAGCCCACAGCAGACCTGCACTCTATCAAACTGAGTTAGCTTCAGTATGAAGAGTTAGGGTTGCATCTCATGACAGGTGAGGACCAGACAGTGGCTCACTGTGGGCAAAATAATGTATGCCCCAGGGCTGGACCCCACAAGAAGAACTTAAAAATCATCCCTTCCCAAATAGAAAGAGAAAGGCAAGAGGACATTTTGGACACAATTGGGGAAATGTGAATATTAACTGCATAGATTAATACAATGTTAATTTCTATTGTGATTATGCAGGAGAATATGAGTGTTTTTAATAGATATACCCTGAAGTATTTAGAAGTAAAGTTTTAAGCTGTTTATAACTTTCAGATAACTTCAGAAAGCCCTGGCCAATGTGGCTCAGTTGGCTGGGCTTTGTCCCGCAAAGCTAAAGGTCAGGTTTGATTCCCGGTCAGGGCACAGGCCTGGGTTTCAGGTTCAGTCCCTTGTGAGGGCATGTATTAGAGGCAGCCAATCGATGTTTCTCTCTCACATTGATGTTTCTCTCCCTTTCTTTCTCTCCTCTTATCTTCTCTCTTAATAGTAATAGAAAATAACTTCAGAAAAACTTTTCTATATAATATAATATAAATATACACAAACACACACATACATTCATACATAGGTAGAAAGATAAGTAAGCCAGGGGATCTCAAGAGATTCCTTCCCAGGATTAAAATATTTATAAGATGATGGGGGAAGGACCATATGAATGAAATTAATATTGTTAAAATTAGAAAGAATAAAAAGATCTACTCCACTTATGCAGATTTAATTTTTTTCCGTGTGGTTTTTAATCATAATATGCTACTCTTGGACTGGTAGTAAACATCTTAAAAATAAAATTTAAATGGGGCTTTTATAGACTTGCTTCAGGCAAAGGCACTCAGAAAGCAGTCTCAGGACCAGTTCTCATCTGCTGGGAGGGGAAGAGAGTGAACAACTAATAGTCAAAAATAATCGGTAATGGAACAATCAAATCAGTTCCAGAGAGCGAGGCAAAATTACAAAGGAAAAGGACAAGCTCCGTGCATGTGTGTGCGTTTGAGAGCTGCAGTATTTGTTGAAGTTCTTTTAATAGCAGTCCCCTTTATCAGCAGGGGATACATTCCAAGGCCCCCAGTGGATGTCTGAAACCACCGATAGTATGTGTGTGTTTCTGTACATACACACCTATGACAGAGTGCAATCTACAAATTAGGCACAGTAAGAGATTAACAATAATAACATAATAAAATAGAACTGTTATAATAGTCTACTGTAATAAAAGTTATATGAATGTGGTCTCTCTCTTTCCTTCTCTCTCTTTCTTCCCCCCCCCTCTCTCAAAATACCTAATTGTAGCAGATCCACCCTTCTTCCTGTGATGTGAAAGGATAAAAGACCTTATTAAGTCAAGAACTTTCACCTTTTCACTTGAAGGAAGCACTTCACGGCTTCTCTCTGACACATCCGAATGGCCAACATCACTGCTCTTGCACTTTGGGGCCATCAAGTGAAATAAGGGTGACCTGAACACAAACACTGTGATACCTCGACAGTGATCTGACAACCAAGAGGGCTACTAAGTGACTAATGAGCAGGGAGCATATACCATGTAGAGACAGTGGTCAGAGGGATGATTCATGTCTCAGGCAGGACAGAGTTGACAGCGTGACATTGCATCAGGCTACCAAGAACGCAATTTAGAACTTATGCATTGTTTATTCTGGAATTTTTCTTTTCATATTTTTGGACCAGATTGACAAGGGTAACTGAAATGGTGGCTAAGGGGGAGCTCTTGTACGTGCAGGGGACATTAGCTCATTTGCTTATTTTATCCTTGGAATAAGTATGCAAAGTTGGCATTATTATACTCAGTTTACAGCTAGGACACTTAGGTTCAGACAGGTTAGGTAACCTACCCACAGTTACATAGTCTGCATGTTTAAATGCCAGGATTCAAAGCTAGAACTGTGCTCTTGTTATTGTACCAACAAAACATCAGAAGGTATTATCCAAATGTCCTTTTATTCAGTCCCTCAAGTGACACTTGAGAGCCACCCAGGTGGTGGGAGCACAGAAGGGAAGAAGGGAGCCTGGAGCCTTCCTCTGGGCTGAGGCACCTCCACAGGTAAGGGATGGAGCCAGGCTAATCAGGCCTGTGCTGTTTGCTTCTTCTCTAGCTCCCCCTATCAGATCCTCAGAGAAAAATGTATCTGGCAAATAAATCTGATGAAAAAAGCGGAGGACACTTGGTCTTCCTCCTTTAGGTACTGAAACATACCACCGTTGTCTTTTAAACCAACATCAGCAGCCCGCTTTTTGTAAATAAAACTTTATTGGAACACAGCCATACCCATTTGTTTACTGTTGAGTGTGGCTGCTTGCACGCTACAATAGCAGAGTTGAGTACTTGTAAGACAGACTATATACAAAGCCCGCGAGCAATTTGAATGGGAAAACTTTGTCCTAAAGAATTATCAACTATTACCGAGCATTGGGGTAACAAAGGATATTGCCTAATAATAAGTAAAAAGAAATGTGCAGAAAATAAGCATAACAGATAAGGAACACCCACAACCCCTAGAGCTTAGATAGATTGCCCAAGGAAGAAACAGCATTCCCACAGCCAGCACACACACGTAGTGTTGCTAGGCTGCGATGCAAAGCTTCGTGGAGAGAACACTAGGAAGCTGCAGGTCGGTATCAGCCACAAACACACATGCAAAAATTCCAAACGTTACGTTCACAATATATAAAATGCATAATACATTATGATTAGTGGATTTGCTCCCAGAATGCAAAGTTGTTGTGACCCTAAAAAAATCAGTAAGTGTAATTCATCATATTAACACTAAAAAATGAAAAATAATATGATCATCTCAACATGGAAAAAGCATTTTACAAAATATAATGTCAATTAATGGCAAAAACTTCCTGAGAAGTAGGGATAGCATGCCATCTATGAAAAAACTACAACCAATATCAAACTTAATGGTAAAAGTTAAATGTTTTTCCTAAGGCCAGGAAAAAAGATTTCTGGTTTTTTCTTTTTTTGTTTTTTGTTTTTTCTGAACAGGTTTTATTACACAGAAGGCATGGGGCTCAGTCCGTCTTGGCTGCTGCCTTCCTCATGGCTGCAAGGATGTTGCTCAGCTCCTCTCTCTTCCTCTTGGCACGGATGTGTGTCCCCACCCTTTTCTTGATGAATTTCAGGGCCCTCTTGTCCTTAGAGACCTTGAGCAGCTCCTTGGCGCGGCGTTCATAGGGGGCAAAGCCACACACCTCTCAGATCATGTCCTGCACGAACTTGATGTGCTTGGTGAGGTGCCTGCGGCGGCGGCTGTGCCTCGGCTTGCTCACGTTCTTTGTCACTTTGTGACCCTTGTTGAGGCCCACAGCCATGGGGTAGCGGAGAGCCATGGCTTCTCCTCCTCTATGGCGGCTGCGGCGGAAGGCGATTTCTGTTTTTATTATTTCTATTTATCATTGTATTGGACATTCTAGCCAACACATTAAGGCAAGAAAAAGAAGTAAGAGGCAACAAGATTGTAAAGAAGTTAGTAAAACTATATTTCTAGATAATGTGATTATCTTTGTAGAAAAATCCAGTGAAATCTATAAAGAGTGTACAAGATCTAATAAGTGAGTTTGGCAAAGTTGCAGCATGTAAGATTAATGTACGAGAGGGTACCTCATGAAAACTGGAATTATCTTCTGGAAGGTGGGTCCCTTGTGGCACAGGCTTCACCCACTACGTGAGTGTTCTAGGAACCCATCTGTATCAGTGTACCAGCTGGTGTTGTTGTAAGAGATTGTGTTTGGCTTCAGTGAATTTTTTTTGAAGACTCTTTCAATACGTCTGTTTGCTCATTTCATGATGGGTGATTTACAAGCACACCCGACCATACCTCTCTAAGTGTTCAGCAGTTTTTGATCAAAAATGGCATGATCCCTGTGCCCCATGCTCCCTATTCCCCTGATTTCACCCTGAGCAACTTTTCTTTGTTTCCCCAGATTAAAAAAGTCCTCAAAGGGAAACATTTTACTGGTGTGGAAGATGTAAAACAAAAAAAGGCAGAAGCAGTAAAAAGCATAAAAATCGATGAGTTCAAAAACTTTTGAGCAGTGGAAAAAATGTGTTGATAGGTGTATTGCATCAGATGGAGAGCACTTTTAAAGTGACTGAAGTATAAACATGTGAGAATAAGTACACTGTGTTTTATAAATAACTGCCTGGTTTTCTGGATGCCC
>VMDR010028365.1:0-13182 GCA_007922815.1 Macrotus californicus
CCAATATCTATATTTTTATCATTCACAAATTCTTTTTATTTTAGCACTTTTCACTCTATCTCCTTTTATTAAATCATGAGAATGCCTTTCTGACTATGTAATCAACATTCTTTTTTAACCTATAATCAGAGACCAATAAAGTCTACATGAATTTCTTTGTTTTATACAGAGAAAAAGAAAAGGAAGTAACAGAGAAAGAGAAAGAAGCTACACACATATTCTTTGTGAATAGTTTAAAACTGGATTATGGAGGCCACAGACGGCCCGACCCCAACCGTTTTCCCCTGCGAACATGGCCTCTATCACTCAGTGAGGGTTTACAGCAAGTGGGAAAAAAGAACCATAATGATCTTCATTATCTCCTAATATGGAAGGTGGAAAAGGTCAGGGACACAGCCCTGTGTCAGGGAGAAGTGTCACTAACTAGGTGCAATGGTGATTCCAGTGTGGTTACAGCACTTCTGCCCTGGGTAAATCCAGGGAGATGAAAGAACATGCCTTCATAACAAAGTAAAATCAAGCTCCTCATTAGTAGAAGAGGCCAGTATGTCTCTTGGGGATGTCACTCAGCTCAGATACTGTCTGCTTTAAAACGCTCATTTTAAGACTATAATCATCGTACTTTTTCACTTAGTAAACTCTCTTCAATTATTAACATTGCAATAGCTTCCATTCATTTGGGATTACCGAAGAGAATATTGGCTATTTTATTACCCCTCTGATTTGTACTTTATTTCCAATTTTATCTGTTCCATTTGTCTCAATGGTGTGTGTGTGTGGGTCTGTGTCCTTACCAGGTGTTACAGGTACTGATCACTAAAACATTACTAGATCTACGAGTGTGCCATGCTCGGGTTTCTGAGCTATGCTAACATATCAGGTATGAATGTTCCATGGTATCTCTAGTATGAGTCATCTTTTTTCATTTTAAAAGTGTGGTTTCACTATGCTACTCACCAATAGTGGCATGAGGCCAATATTCATTTTTCGTGGTTCACTCTCCTTCCCTGGAGTTTCACCTGTAATCTGTAGCCACCATCCTCCAGAAACAATGGCCTCCACCGCCTCTCAGTTAAAGCTGCCACTTGCTGAAGCTCCTGGGTCGGGGCATCATAAGCATACGCAGTTGCCTCTGCCTTGGGAGAGAGAAGTCCCATGAGCAGTGCACAAAGCTCCGCCACAGAGACGTTCATAACCTCCAAGGTGAGCGTTCTAAGGGTTTAAATCATCACAGATATTCCCCATTTACTCCAGTCCAAACTCCTCAGCCTTTAATGCACTGATGGTGAGTTTGGAGTTACGCTGAAACTTTGAGAAACTGTCATTCTTTTTCCACCAATTTGAAAGACCTTCACTTCTCTTATTCACAAACTGGCAGCCTTCAATACTTCCTGTATTAGCGGAAATGTCCAACTCCTCCCACTGATAAGCTTAGACCAGATGCTGCAAATGGATAGTCTCAAAGGCAAAAATCAACCCACAGGTGTTTTGGGTGTGGCCTAAGCCATGTCTTGAAAATTAGGTATTTTCATCTTAAAAGTAGAGATTTCAGGTTGCTCTTAAAATACAAAAAAGGCTGTTAATATTAACTAGGGACAAGAGAATACAGGATTTTAAAACTATCTTTGCAGAGAAAAGTAGGTATTGAATTATTTTTTTTACATTTAAAGTTAATATATTACCTCAAAACTATGTTCTTCTTCATACGTGGAGGGGATCTGGTGATTATGACTGCATGATCTGTACTTTCAGAAGGTCAAAGCACCCAGCTTTCTTGGGAACCTGCCTGTATCATTCTCTGATCAGGTGGTTCTGATGGAATTGAGATGTATCTCCTGACTGCGAGATGGTCATGTGACCTGGACATGGTCAGACACAGCTAAGGTTACCAGATGTTCAGGTTTTCTAAAAAATAATTTAAAAATATCCTTTTTATAGTGTTGGTGGCACTGTGAAGATGTTTCCTTGTTACTGTGGAGGTAACTGTGACTAGAGAGCCTACTAAAAATGTAGCCAACAGAGAGGAAAGCAGAACACAGGGGCAAAGGAAGAATAAGACCTTATGATACTCTTTGGGCCCCTGTATTCAGTCATATCTGAAGTTGGCCTATCTCTGCCCATCTAGATCCGGAAACTAACACACCCCCTTTCCTCTCTTAGTCATTTTGAGTTAGGTTCCTGTCAACTGAAATTAAGCTTCCTAACAAAGGAACCTCTCATATACATATTTTCCCATATATAAATTCTATTGTTCTTACTCCTTTTTTTTTCTTTAAAATTTCTCCATAATCTCTCTAATGTGCCTTGTTATACTTTTTACCCCTTCCAAAGGATTGTACTCACAATGTCAAGACAATGTTGTGTAGAGCAGCCTGGGGTTCTGATGTGGATTCCGTATGGAGCTCCTACACTGGACTGCTGCCCAGGAAAACAAACAAACAAACAAACACCTTTCTTGCTTTCTGAACCACTACTGACCATCGTTAATTTATCAATATATTTTTATAATTCAAACTTAGATGGTGACCATATTATGACTTCCATGGCAAAAATTCATAGGACACTAATAATTTTGATGGTATTTATGATATTACATTTAATGTCTCTATTAACTATTAGTTGTGGCAAACTGTTTTCTTTTTAACAATTCTAAGCATACTAAAAAGGGAATATCAAAGAGAAACTAAATTATATGATATATGAATTTATACATTTCTTTTACTTCAATCCATTATAAGGTCCTTAATTTAAAACGACAGTGAGAACTCTGGCTGGTGTGGCTTAGTGGGTTGAGAGCCAGACTGTGAACCAAAGGGTTGTGGGTTCTATTCCCAGTCAGGGCACATGCCTGGGTTGCAGGCCAGGTCCCCAGCATGGGGTGTATAAGAAGCAACCACACATTGATGTTTCTCTCCCTCTCTTTCTCCATCCCTTCCCCTCTCTGCAAAAATAAATAAATAAAATCTTTAAAAATAAAAAAAAATAAAATGGCAGTGAGAGTGCTAGTATGTGAAATTAGTTGCTTTTATGGATTTAGAAGATACCACAACAAATTGAAAAGCTGATTAAGAGGACAATGTGATCACATGTTAAAGCAAAATCATCCCTTTTTCCCATAATTCATATTTTTAATCTTGTGGCATTTGACCAATATTCATAAAATCCACCCCAGAACTAAAATTATTAGTGAATGCTTGGAAACTGAGGTGAGCAGGCATTTAGAAGTTGTTCAGTGGTCTGTAAAATGAATTTCAGATCTCAGTCCAGTCATAAAACTTATCATCACAATTGATGCAAGTCAATGCCTTTTCTATCAGTCTCATCAGGGAAACCTGGCATTGCCTGAACACAGACGCAGAAATGTCTCCTATAGAGCCAGAATCTCTAAGTCAAAATTAAGGATCACTGGTAAGGGACTTACTGTCTCTGCTTGAATCATTCTGTAGCTAAGTGCAAGGCTCTAAACGATGATTCCAGGTCCTTCAGGAAGATTTACATTTCTAAAGATAGACTAGAATAGATGCAATGGAAATCTTGCTTCCCATTTTCAGAAAGGAATTGAAGATAAGAAACTGCCTCATTCCATGGAGCAGAAAAGGAGCAGATCACCCAAGTTCCTAGTCAATACAACAGACATTCTCACCTAGAACTGAACTGAGGTCCAAAGAGTTTTCTTTATGTATAAATTGATCAGTGGAATTCAAAGTTCTTTAGAGGGGTCAGCATTCTACATATATCTAAATTAAATATATTCATACCTGTCTGAATGACATGATCACATTTTATTTGCAAACTCTAGGTGTCCCCAGGTCCTTTTTTTATTCCCAAAGAATAATTTTTACACCCAGTGTCACATTTTTGGCAATTTTTAACTTCCAGCCTCTTTCATTAGTTACACTTTTTTTTTTTTTTTGGTTTGATTTGACTTAAGCAGCGTTTAGGGACCAAAAATATGTAAAATGAGCTCTCTGTAACACCCAGAAGCAAATTCTGCAGTTCATCCAGGCTAGCCCTTGCTCCCCTTCTCCTCAGCTCCTTAAAAAATTCTGGTGGTGCTTTGACATTCTGAAGGCTCATCCTTTTGTGATGGAAGAATTAGAGAGAGCTGAGATCTTAAGATGTATAGTGCATAATCTTTTAAATGGTCTGATCCTAGATAATGGTAGGGTGGCATTTTGGGATCAGGATCCAATACTCCAGTTGTAGAAACAGGTGCTATATACAGTGAGATCCCAGAACCTTAAAGATTTAGATCATTTTAACAAAGAGAGCAAAGATTAGATGACCCTGAGTACAGACACCTCCAAATTACAGGTGACGTCCTCAAGCTTGAAGTCCTTTAAATCTATTTTCTCTTCATAAAACCCCTCTGAGTTTTAGGGACTACAGTTTTAAAGTAAGAAGACCCCTAATGTGGAAGGATATTTTATAATTCTTAAGGAAGTTATAATCTGCACAAACACTAATGAAGATTTATGCCTTTACTTCAGGTATGGTATAATACACCAATTGCTTTCACAATGCCAGCAGATATCATAAACATGTAAATGTGTCCTTTAGCTTCAACATGTTCCTTTTCTAATTTTTATTTGTGACATTCTGTATAGAATAAGGATTGGGGGAAGGCACTGAAGTATTAACTGTTTTAGTCAGAAACAACTGGTTATCTTTGACCTACCTAAACTGTATATTGATCAGGGTCCTGAATTCTATGAGGTTAACTAGGCTAAAGCTGGAAATATTTTCCTGGAATCTCATACTCTGTACGATTTTAAGTTAGAATTGACCAAAAGAGGAATTGGGAGAGATTGGAGAGATTAAAAAAAAAAGCCATTCTCTCAGATAATCAAAATCAGACATAATGACAGACCAACAGAGAGGTGCCGGAGGGTCCCAGCTGGTCTTTGCTCTCTTCTACTTCTCTTCCCAAGCACCGATCATACTCATCAAAGTAGCCCCAAGTTCGCCATCAGTCACCCGGCTGTGGACCCACTTGGGAGAAGCTACACAGTGGAAAGAACTTCTCTAGAGCTCAGAGTCCCCCATAAAGTGTTTTACAAGGGCTTCCTCCATGGTCTAACTTTAGCTGTGAGATATATATGGCTTTTCACAGTCCCCCACAAGTGCCAATGGTCCACACACAGTAGATTGTATTGATTCTCACTTGTGTTAACTACTTCTCTGTCTCTTTGGCATTTGCTCACTGGAAAATTTTAGAATAGGTAAATAGAGTTAGTCTCTTAATGAATAAATGCATTCTATATGAAACATTTCATTAACCAGTCCTAATATTCTATTAACTAGTTTTATTGGTTACATGTAATCAGTTATCATAGAGTCCCTGAGGGAAGCTTAGATATAACTTCAAAAACAGACCACCACAATCAAGGTAGTTTATTTCTCAAGGTTAGAGAAATGGAAACATTCAATGAGTAAGGAAGAGACAGAAGTCTAAATTGTGTTGGTTATATTACTTCAGCATATACTACACCTGGTGTGAGAAATGTTATTGTCCCAGAGTAGCCTCCTAACACAAGCCCCTAATTATGAGGCCCCCTTTGGCTATCAGCACCTGCACTCAGTGTCTGTTGGGTTTCCTGCTTGCTATCATTCTAGGGCACTCTTAATTGGGTCAACCCATGTATAGGCATTGAGGATCTGATACTCATGTCCAGCTGCAAAAAACTTGCCCCCCTCAAATTTGTGGATGATTTAATCACTCACCTTGTTTATAGCTGTTTTTTTATTCTTTCTGCAATTATTTTGGGCAGGGAAAAAAATACAGTCTAAGTTCATGAGTAGAACTGAAATTTATTCTAGTTGCCTACTGCATTATAAACCAGACTAAACTTGATAGTTTAAAGCAACAATCCTTGTATTGTGTCCATGATAGGAATTCAGGTGCCACTTAGCTGGATGATTTTTCTGTTCTCAGTGGCACCAAATGAAATTACCACATGGTATTTATCTGGAAGTTGAACTGATCAAAGGATCTAAGGTGGCTTCACTCACATTTTTGTAGCCCGCACAGAAATAGTGGCCACATAAAGGCCACTCTCTCACATTATAAGTTTTTAGGGATTCTCTATCTGATCTTTCCAGCAGAATAGACAAACTTCTAATATGGCAGCTTAAAGCTTCAGGTATGGGTGCTCCAATAAATAATATATGGCACAATGTCACTTCTGTATTATTACCATCTGGAGTACTCACAGAGCCTGCATAGATTTAAGAAGCAGGGACATGGACCCAACATTTCCATGAATAGGCCATTAAAGATTTTCTGATTATCTTTACTGTACTCCATAACCAAAAATGGATTGGTGAGTATAGTCATTAAAAATCTTAATGCATTAGAAATGGGAGGTTCCTTGTACTCATTCAATCTCCTTCACTTTAACAAATGGTAAAACCATTTGAGATAATAAGAGATATTATCTATCCTCCAGAGATAATAAGTGAATTGAAAGAGTTGATCAGATGGAGAACAGAGGCTAGAACTCTGAGCTTCTGACAAAATTCAGCACACTCTGAAGAGAAACACAATAAAAATTACTTTTTTTCTGGTCCATGTCCTCTGGTAAAAATATTATTCACAACACCACAAAACACAGTCTAGAAATGTAGCAGTTGCTGAGTAGTTTACAGCAATAAAATGAACCTGTGCATATCGATTTATGGTTTGGAAGCAGATCGACATCTGTGCTGAAGGCTGAGACCCACCTGGTTTAATGCCAGGCTCCAGTATGACCACAGTTATTTAACCTCTCTGTTCCTCGGTTTCTTCAACTGCAATAATGAGAAAACTTCCTTATAGGTTCGTGGTAAGGATAAAATGAGATAATATATTAAGTGTTAGGCACAAATTGATGGTCAAGAACCTTCATGCATTGTTTTTACAGTGTGAGGTAGGACGATAATAAAATTTTTTTCTGTAGATTTTTATTGTCTCATTTCTCCTAGGTAGAAATCGTTAGCTGAGAGTGAAGTGGAGGGAACATGTAGGAATATTGAGCAAAGAGGAGAAACTACAAACTGTTTTCTCAGAGACTGAAAAAAAATTGTGTAGAATTTTAAATAAGTTGAGTGACTGTTTGAAGTCTGTGTAATAAATTTAAGGTGAAACCAGGCAGTCTAAAGTAGTTTTTCTACAGCAATATTTACTTGTTTAGATGCAGTTCCTCAAAAGGCACTAAGTTGGGTTAAACAGAATTGGGATCTTAAAAAGCATGCAGGATAGAGCGAGAGGGCTAAGAGAAGTTAAAACTTTTTGTGAAAAAATGCTAATAATGTACTATGGAAATTGAGCAAAATTAGGAGGGAAGTTTGAATAATTTTTCTAACATAATGGAGCCATTTTTTTAAAAATCATATTGATTGAAGTATAATAATTTTAGATTACATGCCCAGGTCCAGTTATGTCCATGAAAGAGAGAGATTAAAAAATGCAGAGATAAAAGTCATTAATATTAAGGCTTAACAATGCTGCTGTCGAATCTTGTGGATGACAGAATTCTATCAGTAAAAACAGAGGCTCAGTTTCAAAGACTTAGAAGAATTTTTAAAAAACATGACAGAGAAAGAAGAAGATAAGAGGAATAATGGGGGGAAAGACTGATTGACTAGCCAAATGTCATAAGCTTCAAAAGACCAGATTTTTTTCCCATGAGAGAAAAAGAAGCATTTTTAAAAACTGAATTTCAGAGCAAAAAGCAGTTGAGTTTATTGTCAAGATTCTGAGATATACCAGGTAGGGTAGAATTAGCAACAACATTGTGAGAAGGCTGAGGACCATTGTTATCTTTGTTTGCAGAGTTAGAGGGTATCACTTAAGTCACAAATGCTGGAGGCAACATTCGTCATCATCATTGTCCTCATCATCATTATTATTAATATTATTACTCTCACCATTACTATTAGTATGGTCATCATTATGACCAGGACGCAGTCGAAAAGCTTGAGAGTGAGGGAACAAGACTGGGTGTTTCAGAGAAGGGCAAATAGTGAAATGATGTGAGTACGAAGAAAAACGTCTCCTGTAGATACTTACCTGCTCTTTGGTAACTAAGAAGTACTCACATAGTACTGAGGAGTGCTATGGTCTCAGTGTCTCCAAAGAATTCATCGTATTCATACTGATTTGAGTGGATTAGACTCTAGAGCAGTGTTTCTCCAAGTTTGACGTGTGTGTGTGTATGTGTGCATGTGTGTATCACCTGAAGATACCATTCAAAGATTCAGACTGAGTGGGCTTGGGTGATGCCAGACCTTCTGCTTATCTAACAAGCTCCCAGGTGTTGCCTTTTAAAAATTCACATTAACCCAGTCGGTATTGCCCCACACTACAGGCAACAACATCAACAGCAACAACAAAAGAAGTCTGAACAAAGAACATTCACTTGTTATCCACTAGGGCACAGTGAATAAGAGAAGTATGAGATGTAAGTAGTTTAGAAAAAATTATTGACAATATATTGCCTTAAAATTGGTTATATCTCTTTTCTGTTAATAGCCATGCATCTGAATACGTTCTAGAAAGAGTATTAGAAAGAACTGGGTTAAATTATACTTATCAAACATCTCAGCTATTTGAAGAAGTGCTGAATTTAGGGATGGGGAGAAAGCGATGTATGCAAAGTTGAAAATTGCCAAGAAAAGCCATACTCCATGAAGTTAATTAACTGGTAATTTAAGAAAGCATGAATGTCATAGGCATTACACATTGACAGAAATGGTTTTCCTGTAAGTTATGGAGATGTGACAAAAGTAGAAAAAAGAACGATAATCCCTACTCCTGATTAAAAATAATCTGAGCATATTGGTATATTTCTGGGCACTTTTAAAACTCAACTAATGGAAGAAATTAAGTTTAGAAATTTGATTCAAGATTTTTTTTTTGGTTATTGGGTAAAATATGTGAAACTTGGACAAAAAATTTACATAGAAATGTTTTTTTTTCTTTTTTAAAGATTTTTATTTATTCATTTTTAGAGAGAGGAGAAGAGAAGGAAAGAGAGAGAAACATCAATGTGTGTTGGCCTCTCATGTGCCCCGTACTGGGGACCTGGCCCTCAACCCAGGCATGTGCCCTGACTGGGAATTGAACCAGTGACCCCTTGGTTCACAGCCCATGATCAATCCACTGAGCTACACCAGCCAGGGCAGAAATGTTAATTTCTAATGAGAATTATTAGCTATTTTTTTAGTTAAAAAACAAAAAGCACTGGCCAGTGGCTCATTTGGTTGGAGCATCCTCAGTGCACCAGAATGGTGCTGGTGTTATTTCCTGTCGGGGCACATACCTAGGCTGTGGGTTTGATCCTTGGTCGAGGTACGTAGCAGAGGCAGTTGATCAGTGTTTCTCTTTCAAATGGATGTTTCCCTCTCTCTCTCTCTTTCTCCCTCTTCTCCCCCCTCCTCTGTCTAAAATCAATACTAATGAAAATAATTCTAAGGTAAGGATTAAAAAATCTAAATGTCCTGATTCAAGAGGGCTGAAGTGGCACAGATGGATTTGCAAAAGTTCATGAAGAATGGCAAATACTGATAAAATATGTATCTTGGCTTGAAATGACTGAAAAAAAAACCAAGAGAAGATTGAAGAAGAAATGTGATTTATTGTTTGACTTTTTGGTATGTTCTCATATTAGGAGTATCTCCTATTTTTGTCCCCAAATCAGGGTGTTCTAAAATGCCCATACATTGCTCCTTAAATTTAGGTAGAGGGACTGGATTGTTATAATTGTACAGTTGGTCTTTTAGGGCTTGTCATTGTTCCAGCACATTACAGGGAACTAACTCAATGGAGTGGAGGAGGAGTTTGGTATGGACAGTCACAGTCTCAATAGCAATGAATGCAGGATGAGATCTCAGATGAATGACAGGCTGGGTCTTATGGCTCCAATGCTTAGATGGTCAAGGGATATAAATCCCATCTCAGACAGCATCACTCTTTCACTGAAAGCATGGAGAGCCAGTACTGGAGTTAAGTCTTACCCAGCACAGTTCTTGGCTTCCTTGGGACTCCCAGATCTCTAAATAAGTAGTCAGTGACCTTTTTATCTGGCATCTAAACCTCAGACATACTCATCCATCTATGAGCAGGCACGTTTTCTAGGCTCTAGGGATAAAACTCTAAGTGAAACCGTTGTCCTCAGGGAGCTTCAATTTATTGTGCTCATAGAAAACAAGGGGGAAGCTCCTTGATATGGGTCTTCGCAATGATTTTTAGATTTAACACATCAAAAGCACAGGCAACACGAAGGAAAATAGCAAGTGAGACTACATCAAACTAAAAAGTTTTTGCACAGCAGAAGAAAGAATCAAAAAAATGAAAAGGCAACCTACAGATTGGGAGAAAATACAGTCACACCCTGGTACTCATCAGCTTCACCTCAGAACTCCTCAAATCCCGTGCTCATCGAATTTTGAAGAGAAAAAAGATGTTTCAGCATTTGTCACACTTGCTAGAACTTGCATGAGTCACAACAATGCCCCCACAAGAGAAAATGCTTCATTGTTCGGTACCTGTCAGTGTTGGCGCTCGTCACAAGTTCTGGAATGACTTAACAATAAGTACCAAAGTACCACTGTATTTGCAAATTATGTATTAGATAAGGGGTTAATATCCAAAATCTGTAAGTAACTCATTCAAGTCAACAGCAAAAAAAAAATCTAATCTTAAAATGGACACAATATCTCAACATACACTTTTCCAAACAAGATACCAATTGTCCAAAAAGTATGTATGAAATGGTGCTCAGTATCACCAAGCATCAGAGAAAGGCAAATCAAAACCACAATGAGATTCACCTTATACATACTATGATGGCTATTATCAAAAAGTGAAAAGATAACAAGTGTTGGAGAGTATGTAGAAAAAGGGAACACATATATTATTGATGAAAATGTAAACTGGTGCAGCCATTATGGTAGAGTATGGAGGTTCTTCAAAATATAAAGAACAGTACTACCTCATTAT
This sequence comes from Macrotus californicus, assembly GCA_007922815.1. Lineage (NCBI taxonomy): Eukaryota > Metazoa > Chordata > Mammalia > Chiroptera > Phyllostomidae > Macrotus > Macrotus californicus. Next base: position 10,982 of record VMDR010028365.1, read on the forward strand.
TCAGCAACCCTACTTCTGGTTGTATATCCAAGAAAATAAAATCACTATCTTTTTGTTAAGATTTTATTTTTTTTTCTTTTTAGAGAGAGAGGAAGGAAGGGAGAAAGAGAGGGAGAGAAACATCAGTCTGTGGTTGCCTTTCATGCACCCCCTACTGGGGCCCTGGCCTGCAACCCAGGCATGTGCCCTGACTGGGAATTGGGCCAGTGACTCTGGTTCGCAGGTCCATGCTCAGTCCATTGAGCTATCCCAGCCAGGCTAAACCCACTGTCTTGAAGAGATAGCTTCACTTGCATGTTCATTGCAGCATTATTCACAATAGCCAAGATATGAAAACAACCTAAGTGACCATCAATCGATAAATAGATAAAGAAAATGTGATATAGAAACACACACATACACACATACATACAGTGGAATACAAGCACACCTCATTTCATGGCACTTCACTTTATTGTATTTCAGAAGTGCTGCATTTCTTACAAATTGAAAGCAAGACCATCTTCCAGCAAAAAAAATTATGGCTCACGTTACTGGTATGCTGGCTGTATTGTAGTGGTCTGGAGCCTAACCTCAATATCACTGAGGTATGCCTGTCTTATTCAGCTTTAAAATAAGAAGGAAATCTTGCTATTTGTGACAACATGGATGAACCTAGAGGACAATATGTTAAGTGAAATAAACTGGGCAGAAAACGACAAATATTATAGGATCTCACTTACACGAGAAGTCTGAAACAGCCAAACTCATAGAAACAGAGAGTGGAATGTCGGTTGTCACTGGCTGAGGGTGCAGAGGATAGGGGAGATGTTGGTCAAAGAGCACACATGAAGTCAAGGTGAAATTCCTGTGCTTGTGGTCTTAGCTGTGCTAGAGAGGAGGCAAAGCTGTAATTCTGCCATTTTCCTCATTGCATTAAGTTTACACTGCTCTTTATCAAATTACACAAATGCAGTGGTTTAAAATATTATACACTCACACACCCTGGCTGGAATGGCTCAATGGATTGGGGGCCTGTCTGCAAACCAAGGGGCCACTGGTTTGATTCCCAGTCAGGGCACGTGCCTGGGTTGTGGGCCAGGTCCCCAGTAGGAGGCGTGTGAGAGGCAACCACACACTGATGTTTCTCTCCCTCTCTTTCTCCCTCCTTTCCTCCTCTCTAAAAATAAATGTATAAAATCTTTAAAAATGTGTATATATATTATTCATATATAATTATATATCATATATATTTTACTTTATAGTTCTACAGGGCTAAAATGTTAGTGTTAGAAGGGCTTTGTTCCTTTTTTGAGACTCTAAGAGAAAGTCAGTTTCCTCCCTTTTCCAGCTTCTAGAGGCCACATATATTGCTTTACATGTCACCCTCTTCCTCCATCTTCAAAGCCAGCAAGGTTGTTCCTTCCAGATCATTCTTCCATAGCCACATCTTCCTCTGACTGATGACAGCTGGCACATTTTCCCACTCTGGAAGGGGCCATGTGATTCGCTTGGGCCCACCTGGGTAATTCAGGCAAATCTCTCCTTCTCAAAGTCCTTAGCCGAATCACTCTACAGAGTAGACACAGATTCCAGGGATTGGAACGTGGACATCTTTGTGGGGTCATTATTCCACCTATAACACCCATTTTTATGCTTTCAATCTCCTTTTTAAAACTTGGTAAGAATGACTCAGAGATTTCCTTGAAATATTTCCTTAATCAACTCACAGTTCCTCATCTCTAATGAATAGTTGCAAGCCTCAGCTAAACTGCCAGTTCAATTATCATGGCAGGGTTTCATTACAGCCATGTTGTAAACATCTCAGACAGCATTTATCTTTCCGTCTTGAAAAGCCTGTATTAAATAGCAGCCTTATTTTATTATTTCTCTTTAGTGTGCATCTTGGTTTTACTAGATTCTTATCAGGATTTTTAAGCATTCTTTGGATGCCCATTCCTTATATGAGACTTTAAAAAGAAAAATAAACTGCCCATATCTAAAGGAAAACTCATGACAATACAATGAATATTTGATCTCTCTAGATTTTTTTTTTCTTGCATGTAAAGAAAGAATAAATGGTTTACTGAGAGGTCTCTGGACCAGATAAATGTCTTACTGTGTGACCTCAGACAGGATACTTAATGTCTCTGTGCTTAAAGTACTATTCTTAAAATGAGGGCAATAGAAAACTATAGAAAAAATTCCTGAAAGTGTGTCTA
>VMDR010028366.1:0-13180 GCA_007922815.1 Macrotus californicus
GAGTAAATTATGTCATACTTGAAAGCAAAATACGAAACATGGGTGTAAGAAATCTCTTTTTATATAATCTACATAAGAATTTGCCCGTGCTCTGCATTCATCAAAACAGGAGATATTTCTGAGTTCCTCAGAGAAGTACTTAAAAAATTCGAAAAAAAAGGTCTCTTTTAAAAATTCCCTTAGGAACTAATTTGGTTAATGCTACAATGAAAAAAATAAATAAAAAGAAAAAGTTTTTTGTATAAAGGACACATGGACAAAACAAAGGGGGTAGGATCAAGGGTGGGAGGTGGGGACGGCTGGGTGGGGGCAGTGGACACAACTGTACTTGAACAACAATGAAAAAAGAAAGAAAAAGGAAACAGACTGTAAATCCCATCACATCCATGTGGATAATAATTTGAAGTAGCCTCAGAGCCCTACATAGTTAAATATATCTATTTTCACCAAGTGAGTGAAATAAAAGAGCAAAAGCAAGCATTTTATTTCTACAGGTAAGTTATACACCTCACTCACTGGGGGAATACTTAGTTTGGGAGAGTGAAAAGTTTAAATCATAAAATGCTTCTAAAAGACATTTCATTTTAATAATTTCACATATTAAGACAGACTAGACTAATGGCTAAAAAGTGTCCTTTATTAAGTTCTTAACCCTAACTGCTTTAATAAGGGTACTTTCTTGGTAAATGGAAGCTGTTTGTGCTAAAATACTCATATGAAGTACCACCACGTATATATTTCCTATAAGAATGCTTGAACTACTGGATTCTCTTCTGAAAGACAGGCCAGTACCTGAAAAAATTAAGAGTGAGACGCCAGGTGCCCCTAAAGTGTGAGGTGATTTCTTACACGCTGGAAGCTGACTGGAAATCAGAACTTAGGTGGTGGGCCTCTGGTCGGGGCCTCGGAGGAGCTGGCCATGTAAGACTGTGTGTGATGGGAGCAGAGTTATTACAAAGCCACCTGCCAAGTGCAGGAGACCAGAGCTAAAAAGGGTGATTCCTGTGGCAGATGACAGGCTCCAATGTGGAAGCAGCATGCTGAATCAGACTATTATCCACCAGGGCCCATGCTCTGTTTAATTCTGCTCTCTTTGCGCTGAGCCTTTATGCAAGCTTATTTAAACACTTCTGCCTTGTCTGAGGTCTGCCATAGGACAGAAAGGGCAAGGCTGTTCACCCATCCAGTCTTTCAAAAGCAGCTTTTCACTGAAGTCTCCAGGACACTATCTGTTGCCAGTAGGAGAGCATCTTTTAATTCTGGGTTATATTTTTCCTATTAAGCCAAGAATCCCCATAAAATTTTTCTTTTATTATCAATTTCATTAGAAATATTTAATAAAAATGTCCCTTTGAATAACTCATATGGATAGTGCTACATGAATATAAAGTGATACTATTCAGTTTCATTCCAGCCTATGTTTAAATGAGCATAAAATCCCCAATATTTTATCCTTTAAGTAGAAACACTGATAATGGTCTCCTATATTTACAATCAAAGCACTTAAACATTACAGCAATACATGAAAGTTTCTAAACCAGGAGTCGGCAAACTTTGTAAAGGGCCAGATAGTAAATACTTTAGGCTTTGGTGGCCATACAGTTATTTCTACAACTACTTAATTTTGCCATTGTAGTACAAAAGTGGCCACAGATAGTGCATGAATGAATGGATATGTTCCAACAAAACTTTATTCACAAAAATGGGAGGCTGGCCAGGTTCTGTCCACAGACTTTATCTTTTTTAAAATCCTCAACTAAGGATACGTTGATTGATTTTTTAGGGAGAGATGAAGGTCAGGGGAAGGGGAGGGAAGAGAGAGCAAGAGAGAAATACTGATGTGAGAGAGAAACATTTACTGGTTGCCTCCCATATGTACCCTGACTGGTGATCAAAACTGTACCTACGTATGTGCCCTGATTGGGGCTCAAGCCTGCAACCCTCTGGTGCACGAGACTCCACTCCAAGCAACTGAGGCACCTAGCAAGGGCTGACCCACAGACTTTAATTTGCTGACCCTTGCTCTAAACAATTTTATAAAGTAGGTAACAAGGTTATTATTAGCCATTTTAAAGATGCAGAACCCTAAGCTCAGACAGTTAAAACACAAACCATAGGCCAGACTCTGGAAATACAAATGTGAACAAGACGCGATGTCTCCCTCAAGAGGCAGTGCAGTAGAACAGTGCAGAACCCTCTCTAACTGTGTGAGCTTGGGTAGGCACACAGCTGCCAAGCCTGCCTCCTCACCTAATAATGGGCTTAATACCAATATCTCACCATAGGGTTATAGTGACCTTACTACATGACTGGCACATACTAAACACTCAGTGAACATTTCATTATTACTGATTTTGTTATGATCATACTTGTGATTTATATAAACTGAAGAGGAGAATAGAGACCCTACTACTAAGTTTGCTTGGGGAGAATAGAAAAGATTTCTAAATTCAATAAATAAGGACTTAAAAAATTTGAACAGCTTCTGCTATGAAAATAATGGGTAACAGAGGCAACAACATGAACAAGTACCTGGGCACAGGGCATGGCCCAACCTATTCTGGGCCAGGGTGAATGACAGAGCATGGTGGAAATGTGCTGTACATGATGGGGATGCAGGGAAACAGCTTAAAGAAATAAACTGGAAAGGGTCCAAAATGCATGCTAAGATGCATGGGCTTTCTACTGTTTAGACATAGGGAACCTGAAGTTTTTAACATAGAGAATGACACGACTAGATAATCCTTCCAGTAATATTTAAGGAAATGGGAGAAAGGAAGCGTTAGTGGCCCATGTTGGAGATAATGGCTAGAAGAAGGTCGTTGGCATGGAAAACACTCGAGAGGTATTTGTGGGGAGCTCTATAGTAAGATTTAGTGATATTTGTAAATGCGCCATAGCTCCCTACCTAGATTGCAAACCACTTAAGGGTAGAAAAGATGCTTTTTCTCAAAGTGCCTAACAGAGAAGTAGACTGTCCTGGCTTATAATTTGCTGTGTGAATCAGAGCTGGATTAAAATGATCCTTGTTTGCTCACCTCTGAAGTAAACATGAACCATCACTTTCCCTATATCTTATAGCAGTGACGATAAAAAGTGATCACACATACATGCTCAAATCATGATGACAGATAAATCATATCACAAAAGTTCTTGACTAATGAACTACAATAATTCATGCATTTACCCATACTTGTTAAAAACCTACTATGTGCCAGCATACATACAACAGATCAACTAAGATGGTACATGGCAAGTACCCAAATGTCATTGATTTAGTGGGCATCTCAGCCATTCTAACAAATTGTTCAGGTGCTTGTGGTTAGTCTATTAATTATACCACCTTCTCTTTCTTTCACCTCTTTTTTAAAAAAAATTGTATTCACTTATTTTTAGGGAGAGGGGAAGGGAAGGAGAAAGAGAGGGAGAGAAACATCAATGTGAGAGAGAAACATCGATTGGTTGCCTCTCGCACATGCCCCGCCTGGGGACTGAACCTGCAATCCAGACATGTGCCCTGACCAGGAATCAAACTGTGGACCTTTTGCTTTGCAGATGACGCCCAACCAACTGAGCCCCATGGTTAGGGCTCTTTCTTTCACCTCTTAATTCCCACCTTGAGATTATTTTATTGAACTCAACGACCTGTGTTAGAAATGAAAAAATGAGGCAATAAAAGATGAAGCTCAGTCAATGGCTTAGCTAAAATTAAACTAGAGGGAAGGAGGAAAACTATTGTTAAGAATGAGGCTTCTTTAATTTGTAATGCTTCAAGTCAGATCTAGCACTAATTAGTAGAGACAAATGAATCATCTGCTTAAGTGCTTACATACACAAAAACATATACTCCTCCACACAAAAACATAACATTTTTAATATTATAACTTCTATGACATTTTTCTTTTTAAAACTATATTTTATTGATCATGCTATTACAGTTGTCCCATTTTTTTCCTTCCTTTTACCTCCCTCTGCCCTGTACCACCCCACCCCTCCCTCCAACATTTCCCAACTTAAGTTCATGTCCATGGGTTGTACATCTAAGTTCTTTGGTTTCTCGATTTCCTGTACTATTCTTAACCTCTCCCTGTCTATTTTATACCTACCAATCAGGCTTCTTATTCCCTGTACCTTTTCCCCCATTCTCTCCCCTCCCCCTCCCCGCTGATAACCCTCCATGTGATCTCCATTTCTGTGATTCTGTTCCTGTTACAGTTGTTTGCTTAGTTTGTGTTTGTTATTGCTTCTTTTTAGGTTCAGTTGTTGATAGTTGTGAGTTTGTTGTCATTTTGCTGTTCATAGTTTTGATCTTCTTTTTCTTAGATAAGTCCCTTTAACATTTCATATAATAAGGGCTTGGTGATGATGAACTCCTTTAACTTGACTTTATCTGGGAAGTACTTTATCTGCCATTCCATTCTAAATGATAGTTTTGCTGGATAGAGTAATCTTGGATGTAATCTTGCTTTCCATGATTTTGAATACTTCTTTCCAGCCCCTTCTTATCTGCAAAGTTTCTTTTGAGAAATCAGCTGATTGACTTCTGTGTACTCCTTTGTAGGTAACCGTCTCCTTTTCTCTTGCTGCTTTTAAGATTCTCTCCTTATCTTTAATCTGAGGTAATATAATTATGATGTGTCTTGGTGTGCTCCTCTTTGGGTCCAACTTGTTTGGGACTCTCTGAGCTTCCTAGACTTGTATGTCTATTCCCTTCATCAGATTAGGGAAGTTTTCCTTCATTATTTTTTCAAATAAGTTATCAATTTCTCGCTCCTCTTCTTCTCCTCTTGGTACCCTTATGATTCGGATGTTGGAATGTTTAAAGGTGTCCCAGAGGTTCCTAAGCCTCTCCTCATTTCTTTGAATTCTTGTTTCTTCATTCTGTTCTGATTGAATGTTTATTTCTTGCTTCTGGTCCAAATTGTTGATTTGAGTCCCAGTTTCCTTCCTTTCACTTTTGGTTCCCTGTGTATTTTTCTTTACTTCACTTTGTACGGGCTTCACTTCTTCCTTTATTTTGCAGCCATATTCAACCATTTCTGTGAGCATCCTGATTACCAGTGTTTTGAACTCTGTATCTGATAGGTTGGCTATCTCTTCATTGCTTAGTTCTTTTTCTGGAGTTTTGTTCTGTCCTTTCACTTGGGCCATATTTCTTTGTCTTGGTGCACCTGTTACATTGTAAGAGGTGGAGCCTTAGGTATTTGCCAGGGCAGAACAACCTACTTCGCTGCCTTGTGATGCTATATGTGGGGGAGAGGTCAGAGAGGGAACAATGCTGCTTGCTGGGCTCTCACCCCGCTTGCTGTCACTTCCCCCGCTACCCACAAGTAAACTGGGCCCTTGTGGTGCTGATTCCAGGGTGGATGGGCTTGTGTACATTCTAGGACCCTGTGGGGCCCCCCAATGACCTCTCCTGTGAGACTGGCAGTTTCTTCTGACACTGCAACCCCCACAGATTTTTACGGCTAGAGGTTTTGAAGCTTTCTTTCCCAGATGCTGGAACCCCGGGTTGCGCGGTCTCTATCTCACTCCCCAGTTGTTCTTCTCAGTTTATCTACATGCAAATGTGGGACTGTCTGGTCCGCCAGCTGCCGCCTTGCCCTCCTGGCCCATCAGCTGCTGCTTTGCAGCACATCCTCTCCGCCCTGGCTGCCCGTCTCCGCCCCTCCTACAAGTCTGAATGAATGCTCCTTCTTTAAGTCCTCGGTTGTCAGACTTCCACACAGTTAGATTTTTTTTGGCAGCTCTGGTTGTTTTTTGGTTTTTAAATTGGTTGTCCTTCTTCTCATTGTGCAGTGAAGTGAAATCTTGGCCAGAAGCCTTGGCATTTTTCAATAAAATAAAGTTATGGCAGCTAAACAAATGTTTTCTTCCAATTTTGTTACTGCCTTTTTGAATTTTAGGTACTGCTCTGGACATGGGGTCGCAAAGATGAATAAGACACAGGCAATGACCTCGTTGGTAAAGCCTACTTTTCTTGCTGGTTCAGATGTTAGAGGTAAAGTTTTCATAAGAAAATCCATGTGAGACTTTAGATGCAAAGCCAATTTTCTTTTGTAATCTGAGAAAGCATCAGAGGTGATTTTTGTGGGCTTTCACATTTGGCTCAAGTTTAAATTGTTTAACTGTGTCGGAAGCCATAGGAGAAACAGCACATGTCAAAGAGTGACCTGGGATTTCCGTTTATGACTTTTAATAGACATCAAAGAAGATGAAGTTGGTTTCTGCTTCAGTAATAGCCCCCTTGGGAAGTTACCCAAGACCTTAATGATGATTATTTATTCATGTAACTTGGAGAGTATTAGAAGAGGAGGTAAAGATTTATATCTGGTGTATTAAAACTGTTGGAAGACTAATATGCAATTCTAAATACTCCTTCTGGCTATCAACAAGACCTTAGGAATCTTATATGATCTGATGGTATATTATGAAACATTAATAAAACATTACCTCAAAGCACTGAATTTTGAATTAAAAAATTAAGAAAAAAACTTTAAATCAACCTTTAGAACTAAACTAGTAATCTAAAGTGTTTTGTAAATTAACTTCTGAAAATAGATGATGGAATGCCTATCACTTAGCAGGTGCTTGGCAGACATTAGCTGACCTAAGCGAAGGCCTAGAATGTGCTCGAGGACTAACCTTCAAAAGCATTTCCTCATGTTGGGGATTATCAGAATCATAGGGTTCTCTGCGCAGTTTTTCCACATCTGCAATAAGGTTTCTATACCCAACGATCTGCAGAAGGCAAGCCTGAAGAGAGATTCCCAACCTAAGATGTTCAAAAAGAGGAAACACACATGAAGAAAAACAAAACATACTTTGGCATTTGTTCACCTGATGTACACACAACAGGACTTTTCCTGTTCATTTAGTACGTAGGAAATTGCCTAAATAGGATCTAATAAAAGCCCAATATCTTACTGAAACTCATGGACAGTTGTAGAACTTGGCTGAAACTTCCTTCTCATTCTGGCCTTTTTTTAAGCCATGTGCAACAGTGTGGTTTAAAAAACAAGGGAGCGTTTTATGCAGGTGACTTGGGAAATGTAGAAAATACAAGTGGATAATGAGTTCTTAGGGGTCATGTAGCCCCCACTAGGTGGGAATATCAGAACACTTTCAAGGGGTGTGTGTGCATGTTTAGAGACAGTGATGGAGGGAGAAAATAGCTCTCAGGGGTTAGGAGTAAAAAAATTTTCAAAACAACAACAAAAATGCCTGTGTTTGGGAGCGTTCCTGAACAGATGAGGCAATACCAAGAGGAGGAACTCACTACTTTACAAGATTTCCGTTCCATTTCAACTCCTCTAGTTGTCAGAACACTTTTTTAGGCTGAAACAAAATCTGCTTTCCTTATCACCAAGTGGCTCAAATTCTGTTCTCTGAGCAAATGTATTTCCACATTTCCCATGTCTATTTATTTCAAGATGGTGATTCTTTCTTCTAGTTTCATCTCTAGGGTTAAAAAAAAATCCTCTGTTCCTTCAATTCTTTCTCATGCAGCCTGGTTTTGAGATGTTTTGCTCAGTCTTCTCTGAATGTACATGTTTAACAGTCCCATTACAACACATGGCTGGGACAGAAAGCAAGCTGGCAAGCGTGACAACATAGAGGATAGTTAACTCCTGTGGTCTGAATGCTGTTTCTCACCAATAACTTAGAAGGTCAAACAGGGTCTCTTTTAGCAGTCACGTAACAGGTTTATTAAACAGATGGCTAGCTAATCGCTGAGATTCTTTTTTCATATAAACTACAGAGTCACACAAATTATTCTCCTACATTCATTTGCTGGCATTTTAAAATCTAAAGGAAGTATTTATTTCACATTTATTTATTCCTGCTGGATTCTTTACAGTCATTGCCTCTGGTGATTCAAAACAGTTGAAAGTTGGCAATTTCATATGATTTAACCCACGACTTACTCTCCCATATACTCTTTTCCCTAATTCACTGACTAAATTTGAACATTCTTGTTGTTGTGTTGGTCATTGTAATCACAATGACAGTGTCATCATCACCTTTTTCCGGAAGAGGCAGGGGAATGAGATGTACAGAAAATTAAAGCTAAAGTGGGGGCAATAGAAAATTATGTCTTAGGATGTGTACTTGTTCCAGATGTAGAGGGGAGTGTCAGCCAACCCAGAATACTAAACTTACATAAAACTGAATGTTCAATTAAATGACCCTTATCACTACTTGTTTCCATAGCACCAAAAAACGAAATCGGGTACTTTAATACAGGAAAAGTGAACAGTGGCACTGGTCACCCAGGAAAACAGTGCAGGACTGAACAGAGTTCATTCTGAGGGAAAGAGGAAAGTGGGAAAAATGAATGAGGGAAGAAGAGAATCCAGTTAAATTTTTACTGTAGTAATTCTTACCAGCAGCATAACAGCACTTGAAAAAAAATGTAATTAAAACAGAGAGAGGTTAATAGTAGTAATGGCTTGATAAATTATAAAATATTTCCCCTTGCCCTCTCTATTTCTTGATTTTTTTCCAGAAAATTATTTAAATTTAAAAAATCGCATTTTGTGATATAGGAAAAAAGTAGCAAAACACAAACTACGACCTATAAGGTTTTATTTTTCCTAAAGACAATCAAAAGAATAGATGGCAAGGAAATGTTCTTGAATGAAACATATAACTTTCGTATGAGGGACAGAAAAAATTTGCTATTAAATTAATACAATCTCTAAATGTGATTATAGGTCTAATATATCCTTCATGCCTAATGGTAGTCTTAAATTTTTCGTTCAACTTAATTTAAAATAAATTGCCTTATTATCACCTTCCCAGAGAAATAAAATATATGTCAAAAGGTTTCAAAAAGACTTTTACTGCATAATTAAATCACCTTTAATGGCTGAATAAGAAAAAGGCAGCTAATTAGCTGGTGTGTGCAGAAGAATGCTATGGAGACCACAGAGAAATGGAGTTTTGTGATGAGACCCAATTAGCTAGTGCCTAGAATCCTTCCCAGAGACAGACATATGCAAAGTGAACTCTGAAATTCCCTCTAACTATAGCTCCTACCTAGTCCATGGCAATTAAAAGCTTTTCTCAGTGACAACATGTGAAGTTCCGATGAATATCTAAAAGACAGTTTGTCACCTACCGGAACTGTCTCTAAATATATCTGCACGCAGAATTTATTCCACCCAATATCCTTAGCCTAATTTTTTACTGAAAAATTCCTCTTCCCAATGGAAAATACAAAGCTAATTTTAAATGTCATGTACGTTGATGAGTACATTTTAATACTTCCAAGATGAGATGAATAAAGTACAAAGTTCTAAAGTCTTCATATAAAAACCATCTCTCCCTCCCACACACACCTGACTCTTTGACAGGCATGTAGGAACTGTCTCCAAGATTTTCAGCCTGTCATGAACTGATGGAACAGAATCAGCCTGGACACATTTACAATCAGAACTTTTACTGTAAGGTAAAACACAGGCATTGCATGGAGTGGCTGTTCATGAAACGGCTCCCTTTAATTCCTCTGATACCAGAGGCATCCATTATATTTCTTAACATTCATTGCAGCTCAAAGCATAAGCATAAATCACAAAAAGTACAAAGTTGCTGCTATTTACAATGAAAGAGGCACCCTTTTTCTTTATTCTTCATCTGAAAGTCAAAACATTGCAGATGATTTGGGATTGGGGAGGTGGAGAGACAGAGAGAGAGAGATTGAAGGAGACAGACAGACAGACTGAGAGAGACAGCAAGTGCACTATATAAATAATACATGCATAGCCATGACTTGTGTTCTGTATTTACAAAGTAATAAAAATAATTCTTACTGTGGATTTATGTCAGGGTTAATTTTTTTCAGTTCCATGATGTCTTCTATAGTTTTTTCAATAGCATCAGGGTGAACACTCACTGAAGTCTGCAACAGCTGGAAAACATGTCTCAATTATTTTCCTTGTCATCAACACCAGAGGCTTAAGTGGGGTCTATTCAAGGTCGATTTAGATAGGGGCTTCAAATATTTGTTTGAAGCTTCTCTATGAAGACAGTAAACTCAACTAAGAGCAAAAATTGATTTAGTATTTTAATTCTAGTAAATTTGACATTTTCATGATGACGGTAGTGCATTTTCCTAAGGTAATAACATAAGATAGAAATAATAAGTTTTTTTTTATCATTTTCATCTGTTTTAAACTACTTATATTAAAATATTTTCTTTTTCTCTCTCAACATACCTGCTTTCCATTGTTACTGGGCATTATTTCTATTCTTGAGTGAAGTTCATGGGGGATATAGTCTTAAGGATGCCAAAATTAAATAATAATATTCAAGACTCCAGAAAATAGGTTTTCTCTCTTATGTGGATGCTTAACTATGTGCTATAAAAACTAGAACAGTGGCTTCTTTGATTTTCTTGGAAAATTCTGAGTATAAAGTTAAATGATTTGGATATTGAGAGTTAATGTTGCTCTTATTTTCAAGGAATATTTATTTTATGATTTGGGAAGAGGTATAAAAAAGGATGATTCAACAGTGGAGTAAAAAGTACATCTTATATCTGCCTAAAAAAATCACACACAGTGGCTATTTCTATGTTAAAAGCAAAGGCAATTCTTTTCAGATTTTTTTTCTCTTAGGAGAGAGAGAGGGAAGGAGAAAGTGGGGGGAGCAGGGAGAGGGAGAGGGAGAGGGGGAGGGAGAATGTCCAGGGGAAAGAAGGGGGATAGGGAAAGGCATGGGTGTACTCCACAGAGAGAGCCATCTCAGTTTTTATTAGTTTTTATAGCCAATGGTATATTTTGTTTCTTGAAATTTTTACTTTTTGATGATGGAGGGAAGCTTCCAAGTGAAAAGTTGCTGAAACATACAGAATCAATTTTACTTACCTTACTTTTTGAATCCCTCAGTGATGTTTCTATAAAAGAGATAATTTTAAAAATCATTCAAAAATTATCCTTTACATGAGATTTAAAATTACTATGCTGAATTAAAAACACTGTATCTTCAGTGCCACCAAGCCTACATTTTGCTTACTTCCTTGTTTCATGCTTACCGATCTTCATGGTTCTAGAAGCTCCAGGCTTGGTATTGTAACAGATCCGCTGTAGTTCACATCTTCCGGTCAGCTTCCTCATCACAAATTTCAGGCAGCGCCACAAAAATTTACAGTAAAAATACAGGCACACCTGGATCAGCATTCTGTCAAAAACAAAAGACAGCACCCTTCCACTAGAACTCTGGAAGAGAACAGAAAGCAGCCCACCACCAGCAAGAAAAGAAACCCAGAAGAAAATTAGCCATTAGATTTCTGGTTTACACGCTTATTCCGTTTATCTGACCCAACGTTATTTTATTTGGGGTAGCTACAAACTCATCATTGGGAGGAAAGCCCAGGTCTGTGAAGACACACTTACTATGACTGCAGGCAACTCCAGAATGCCCTATTCTAGTAAATATGATATTCCAACAAACTAAGCACAAGGCACGGGAATCCTTTCCTTTCCTATCTTTGCCTAAAAACAATTTAAAAATAAATCAGTAGCTTTAAAATAGTATCTAGAAGTCGTTGCTCCCTTAGACGTTGGGAAAGAATGTGCCACAGCAACTGTCCGCTTTCTGCCACTGTGCCTCTCAGCTCACCTTGGTTCACTTCCAGCGCATCCTCAGTGCCCCCCTCTTGGCCATTATTTTATTTCTCCCCTATTTCCATTCTTTTCTGCTTCCCTCTGCTCTCCTTGAGGTACTGTTGTCCTCCTTGAGGACTTGGTTGTGTGGCTACCTGTCTTCTCCACTGCCCAAGTCCAGCACTTCTTGCACTTGCTGGAAAGCCCCCTTCTTGGTCCATTGGACAAGCGTGCTGACCTTTGGTTCTTCTACAGCCTCTGACTTAAACCTTCCCCAAATTCCACCTTTTGACAAGTTTGTTCTTGGCTCTTGCTAAAAAAAGTTTTTAAAGTTTTGCATACCCTACCTCACTCCAATAATACCTCAACAGACTATGAAGTATATTATCACCAGTCATGCATATTTTCACAATGTCTCCAGCATGTGAATTTGTGTTTTATGTTGATTTTTATTTTTAATATGTCAGTGCCCACTACTTCATGGTACTGTTCAAAGTCTCAAAATGACTAAAGCTATAGAAATAAAGAGGATTTCACAGCCAAAACCTTATATTTAACCCATTTTCTCTTAACACTATACATTCCTAGTAGGCAGAGTTATTTATATTACTTCCTATTGGTGTCATTTCTAAAAGATGTTCCTTCTTCTGAAACATTCACTAATTCCCTCCAGCTCTAAGATGAGGTGACCCAGGTCATTCAGGTGAGTTAGGGTAGTTAATCAACAGCCTCAGTGATGTGAGCCACCCCTGAATGTGAACCAACACCTTTACAGTGTCCCTTCATTCAAATTGCTCTGGCTCTAATGCCTTGAACAGCCTGTGTTAAAAATAAAAGTTCCCAAAGGCTAACTTGAACAAAAGCATAGGACCTGTATCATATAAATGTGAAGGGAATGGAGGGAAAGGTGTGAGTAACCAAACCGCTGCACTAAGGTAACACAATGGAGTCCTTTGTGGGTGGTAAAAGTATGTTCTAGAATATGCAATGACATGAGAAAATGTCCACAATGTGCTTATCAAATAAAAAGAAGTTAGAAAGAAATTAATATGGGATGGTCTACGTTTTCTTTAAAAATTAAACAAAAAGTTTTCATGGTGATGTATAAACAAGAAAAAAAGAACGGCAGGGTATACAACAAAAATGTTAACAGTGGTATTTTGGGGTAATAAAATTTTAAGTAATGTTTATCTTCTTCTTTTGGTTCAGTATATTTTTCAGGTTTTCCTATAATAAGTGTACATTATTTTATTTTTAAAAAAGAAAGTTACAGCAACAATTAAGGTGTATAAAATGATCACTGAGGCCATGATAAAAATATATATACATCTATGTAAATGAAGTCAGATTCTGCTGAATGACAAATTTACTATGTTGTAAAGTCTGAAATTCCACCATTTTAGTCAAATATGTTCCAAGATCGATAGGATTTAGGTTATCAGGTTCTAAAAAAAAATGTAATCTTAAAAATAAGTTTAGTGGAACATTTTAATTAGTTGAGTGAGAAATTTTATTAAACTTCAACTAGTTTCCTTGGGAAAAGTTTTCCATTTTTCCAACTATTGGATAGC
>VMDR010028367.1:0-13177 GCA_007922815.1 Macrotus californicus
TGCAAATGTCAAACTGCTAGCTTGGAATGTTGGACCTCTTAGATTTCTTAGTTTTCATTACTTTGCATTTTTTTTCACTTTTTGGGATATATATTATAAACTGAATGTTTGTATCCCTCTTAAATTCATATGTTGAAATTCTAACTCCCAATGTAATGGCATTTGGAAGTAGGGTACTTAGGAGGTAATTGGGGCTGTCATGATGGGATTAATGCCCTAATAAAAAGAGGAGGAGACATGAGATGCCTCCCTCCCCATGTGCATGCACCAAGGAAAGGCCATGTGAGGTCATAACAAAAGACCACCATCTGTAAACCAGAAAGTGAGCTCTCACTAGACACTGAATGTGCTGGCACCTTGATGTTGGACTTCCCAGCCTCTAGAACTATAAGAAAGAGATGTATTTTGTTTTTAAACCACTGGGTATAGCAGTCCTAATGGATTAAGACAAGATATTCTCAACTTTGCTTTTGAACTCTTTTCTTGATTTGAACCCTAGGCCCACATATCCAGCTGCCTGTTTGACATTTGCATGTAGTTGTTTTTTTAGACCTACCTTCAAATTCAACCAGTCTCAGACTGAATTCATCTTTGGCTATTGTGGTCCCATCCGGCAGGACCACGTGTCATTGTGGAATGCTTGTCCTATATCCCCGGACAAGTGATGAACAAATTCACGTGGACTAAAGGAATCTGGTGGAGAAAAAGGGATGCGTGGCTGATCTCTCAATGATCAAGAGGGAGGGGCCCAACCCTTTGCCTCGACAGGTTTTAATTGATATCCTAGGTAGATTACATGGAGGAGGGTCCTCCTTCACTATGCACAGGTTGCTTTAGGTGGTTACCATAACAAAAGAATGTTGCTAATCCCTTTAAGGTAAAGGTTATTTGCAAATGTAAAGGGAAAAGGTTGAACTGGTTACACCCAAACTTGAGAGGTTTAGCATAGATTTTGGGAAGTTACTTTAAAGATATGCAGTAAACACATGTTTCCTCAATTCAAGGTGAGGGAGTTTTTAGCAAAAGCAAGTTTCAAAGCAGCCTAGGTGCAATGCATGCCTGATTCCCCACGGGAGACCCATTCACAGATGTTCTCTGCATGCCACATGCGTCTGTCTGCGTTCAGAACCAGAGCCGAGCCACAAGATCGCATCATGCATGGATAGGTTCCCTATGTTTGGCAAAACCTCTTGTTTTCTATTCTTTGAACTGGGGAATGGTACTACTGTCTTTTAAGAAAACCCAGTTATAATTGATAGGTACTACCCTTCTTCCTTATCCCCCAATCCAGGTCCTTAATGGTTATTAACTCTATCCACTACTCTTTACCCCCACTACCTTTGCCCTAGCTCTTGGCCATTGACATACCTTTTCTCCTTTATGGCAATGCATTCTCCACTTGAATCTCTGATTTCTCGGTGAACACAATCTAACAGATTTTTCATTTTGCAACCAAGCCTTAAGGTTAAACTCAGTTAAGTGTTGCTCCCCCTATCTTCTACTCCTCAGGCTTCCACCTACGTTTTTCTCATCTCTATTATACAATTCTTTACCATGGATATTACAGTTGCCTATTCCCTTACTTGGCTTCCACTGTAGTCCTTGGATAACTTAAGGTCAGGGTAATGTTTGTTACACAACAACTTCACAATATATATTTATTGCAAAAATCTCTATCTCCTAAAGTAGAACATTTGGTCTCTGGATAGTTCTTTCTATTAAAATATTTTCCTTCATACTGTGTTAGAATTTATTATCTAGAATTTGTACTCCTTCATTGTGATTATATTCTGCAACTATAAGCCCCGATTTCCTAGAACATTATATCTGATTTCAAATATTTACTACATCTATAAAACATCACAAGGTTCTGAAAAATTTTCAGCTTTCAGTATTGAAACCACGTGCCTTAGGTTGCCTCCTACACTTGGAAGTGGTGCAAATACTCTTTGTTATGTAACAAGTCCTGATTTTTGGTTTGGAAAGTTTGGAAACTGCACGGTAGGGAACCGATCTAATGTCTCTGCTTGGTATAGCCCTTCAGTCCCTCTTTTCCCTAAATTACAACTTTTCAGGCTGAGTCCCATGGATTATTCTTATGCCCTGGATCTCTGTACCCCTGTTTAAAGTTTATGGTGACACTAGGTAATCTACCTGTATAGGATGGATGAGACAATTCCCTCCGTGCTTCTAGACGCTGACTTTTATTAACACAGCCAAGTTTGCTTTTGCCATGCGTGGGGGTAGCCACATTATATTTGTGAGTCCCAGTGTTTACTGTCAGTTATCAAGCTATGTTGTCCAGTTCTTTCACTTGAAGTTGTTTTTTTTCTGTTGAAATATGTAAGGTTAAGTTGTAACCATCATACAATCTTATATTTTACTTTGGATGCCAATTCTGCTACCCAGTGTACTCTCCATCCATCTTAGACTAGTGAAGTCCAAACCGTGTTAGTGTTTGGTCTGTACCCCATGTGGCTGGAACTTTGAAGAACAAAACTGAAGTTCTCCTTGTGAGGTGTTTTTCCTATGATGTCATTTGCCTGGTGAATAGCCGTTTATGTGTTTTTATTTCACCCAGTATTGTATTTCACAGCAGGAACTTGGGGTCAGAGAAAAGTATCTTCTGAGCTAACACAATTAAGAAATACAGTTTTCCTAAGAAATAATTTTCCTTCATAATAGAATGGCAGCATTTAGTCCTATTCATATGCCTATTCAAATATTTGCTTATTGTTTTTCTGACACATAAGGGTTTGTAGGTCCATTGTAGTAATAAAACTATTAGTTATGAATTCCTTTTCTCTGTCTCTAATCTGATTTTTTTTTTAATTATATACACTTCAATGTTCTCATGGGGAGGGAAAATGCTTTATAGTTCTCTATCAGACTGTACCTAAAAATACATTCCTCAAACATCAAACAGTTTTCTTTCCTCCCTTGTGTGTCACTTCTAGAATGTCCTTTCTAGAACGTCTCCCTCCCAACCCCATGGGCTAAGATTCTTACTGTTTTTCAAAGCTTAACTTAAATTTCACATCCTTTGAGAAGCTTCTCTCCAGGTTATTCTACACCTTAAATTCCTAAGATATTCATTATGTCATCTACTTTTTTATTCTTGATACAGGATTTATATATGTGAGTGTTATTTCTTGAGCTGGATAAGACACTCCCTGAGGCTGGGGACCATATCTCATTTTCCTATGTGACTTCCTATTATTCTTTGCAGAGTGCTAGGAACATAATATAAATCTAGTTGAAGTGAATTTCAGAAAACTCAGGGAAGGGAAATGTGTCCAGGAAAGCAGGTTTAGGGGGATCATTACTTTTCTTTAAAAACAAACAAAAAAATAATAGACTCTTTGAAATCACTGCAGCAGTGTTCCTTGGTGCTGCTACAGTTCCTCCCAAAAATGTTCTAAGTCTAACTTGAGCATCGGTCATGACAAGCATTTTCACATCCTTCCGTGGGATCTTTGTGCAGGGAAGGGACCGTGCAGGAGAGGCTGTGATGGATGGCCCAGGCATAGGGCAAGGCCGGGAACCTGCACTTTCCAAGATCTGGCCGGGCACATTTGGAAGCTCTCCTTGGTGTCAACACAAGGGACACATTTTTCAATTTTGCCCATTTTTCTATATTTTTTTTTTTTGCCAGAAAAAAAGAGAATCCTTGCTTATTTTAGGATAGATTTATCAGCTTTCAGTTGAGACCCACCATTTAGTTTCAAGATAACAATATGTGCTTCTCTCTTCTACTTCTCGCATCCCTCCCAACTAATCTGGGAGGTCAATGCTGAAGGACTGGGTTTGACTCTTTTATTAAAAAAATCCCAGTTTACAGTTTACAGTGAGCTGAACCAGTCCCCGCCTCCCTGCAGAGCCCTACTTATGCAATGGAATCATCCACTTTTTTCCAAAGGATATTTGACATTTATTAAAATTCTAAGCTGTGCTATGCATTTGAGCTTCCCATCTGTTATCAATGACTTGTACTTTTTAAACACAATCCAGACATATTTATTTATTTATTTATTTATTTATTTATTTATTTACTAATTAGGTAGTGAAGAATTAAATATATCCAAAGAGAGGTCTGGTCTTTGGTCCTCTAAAGGCAATGTTTAAAACCTTGGAATTTCTAAAATGACGGGAGAATCTTTGCTGTTCATGCAGGGATGTCATGGTAGGCCTGGAGACGGTTTGTGCTAACAAGATGACTCACGGTAGAGGCTCTTGGCCACACCAAAAAGACCAAGCATGTGATTAGAGGCTTGGGGCTTTGAGTCAGGTGATTTCAGCCTGATCTCTGGGGAGGGGTAGAGGGGCTGGAAATCAAGTTCAACCAAGAGGGCAGTGATTCAGTCAGTTTTGCCTACATGATGGAGTGTCAGTAAAAACTGTGAACACTGAAGCTTGGTGATGAGCTTCCTGATTGGCAATGCTCTATGTGAATTGCTGTAGATCAGTGCTGGGTGGGTAACCCATCCCTGAGGATGATGACAGCTTTGTGTTTGGAAATTCCCCAGACCTCACTCTGTGCTTCTCTTTTTTTACCTGGTTCTAATTTATATTCTTCTGTTATAATAAAATCATAATCATAGGTATAACACTTTCCTGAGAGTTCTGCGAGTCATTCTAGTAAATTATCAAACCTGAGAGTGGAAGTGAACGTCCTTGAATTTGCAGTCAGCTGGTGTGAACTAAGGGTGGGCCTGGAGCCCTCCAAACTTGTGGCTGGGGCCTGCAGCAAGGGCAGTCTGTGAGCGCTGTGTCTTCAGATCGCGCAATTTGTCCACCTGTAATAATCTATCAAGAAATGGAACATTAAAGGATAACAGAAGAAGGATAGAAAACCAAAATATTTATGACCAACAATGAAACCCAGGTGACTGAAAAGAAGTTCTTTTTATCCTTTTTCTCCTCAAAGTTGGGTGAAGATAGGAAGATATTTTTTTTTCTGTTTTCTCTGTTGCATCTTAAAGAATGACCTTATTTTTCTAGGAGAAGGAAGTGTCTCAGATACGTTAGATATTGAGGGTCAGAGGTGTGGGAGTCCTGAGCTGGTGAAGGTGGGATGACTATGAAATCATTTCATATCCCCTCTCATGATGGAGGTTATTGGGCTCTGTTTCCTTTTTTTTTTTTTAGTGGAGATGCCATGGGCGTCACAGGATCAGCCTCTTTAACTAACTGAATACTCAACAAGAGAGGGCGAACTGACCATTAAAAGAGAAGCTGGGGTGGTGAAGGAGGAGTGGGGCAGAGCTTTTTCCTGGGTTTCCCTGCTTTGTCTTCTCCCCTGTCAATTTCTGGAGAAACTTGTTCCTCCTTTTCTTCTTCTTATCCTTGCCCTCCACAAAACAGGGCTTCTTGCACTTTGCTCTTCTTCCCCTTCTGACCACCCATGCACTGTAATCCTCCCCTTGATTCTCTGGAGCAACAATGGAGCAGTTGACCAGGATACTTGCTTTTTGGTACAGACAAAAGTCTTAAACCTAGAAGTCAAACTTGGAGGATAGAATTTCATACCTCACTGGAGGTCAAGCTGTAGATTCAGAGGCCTGAAAATTTGCTCTGTGGAAGTCTCCTACCCACGTTGATTCCCATTCCACTCACTCTAATGCTCCCTTTCAGTGACGACCTCAGGCTTTGGGAGAAGGGGCTGTTATTCCCCTTTGAAAAGTAAACTATCATTGCTAGTTGTATAAGAGAATGTTATTGAGAGCCTCTAAGGAGCATTGAATTTAAGAAGTTAGTAAGTGATTCATAAATCACTTTGGCTCTCAAAAGCAGAATTTGAAGGTGCTTCTGGAGAGTGTGACTTTGAGTAAGTCCTTGAGAGAAGGTGGCTGGAGGCCCTAGCTAACTAAATTGAGGGTGCAGTCAGGCTAGGACAGATGGAATCCAGGCTTTGAGGCAGCAGTTCTTCAGGGTGAATACAGGGAAGGGTCCTTTTTTTTTTTCTTCCTGCAAATAACTGTGAAGTTTCTTTATGTATATAAAGAGGATAGTGATTTAGAAATTCTTTAAAGACATTTTAAGATCTAACAATGTTATTATTTTTAGCCCAGGAATAAGGTTAGGAATAGGAGAGATAGCCACCAAGCAGTGAAAAATTTGCATGGGCTCAGGCAACTTTGGAAGGACCAATTTTATTCCCTCTAAACACAGCCAAACATAATTATGCTGAGGCATGGAGCATGCATAGAACTATCCTGCCAGGACAGTTCACTCATGAACTTCTAGTAAAAATGTTCGGGATGGGTTCTTTCAGTCTGGAGACTCCTGTATATAGGTGTCAGGAAATTCTTTGTGTTATGTCTTTGACTGTTTTCTTTCTTTCTGATCTTTCTGTGCTTGGCTTTTGGAACTTAGGTAAATCTGATAATGTTGGATTTCTGGATTTTTCTCTTCTATTTTTTTTAACCTCTTTGTTTTATATTTGGAGATACTACCTCAACTTTTTCTTCTACTGGGTTTTTAAATTCTGTCCTTACATTATATGACATTTTGTTCTTTGTTCACGAAGGCCTTATTTGGCCCTTTTTGTAGCTTGTAATTATTTTAAGTTGATTGTCAGTTAAGTACAGGGAGAAGAATAATCATAAACAAAAACAATACAGTACACATACTCTTAATACACACATGTGTAAACACATAAACACGAAGGAAATAAAGGATAAACCTCTCTCTGTTGATTTCACGTTTTCATAGCTGTCCATGTTTTTTCTAGGCACTGTAGGAAGACCTGTCGGTCTTTGAGATAGTGGTTTTTTTTCTGGTGTGTTTGAAATCTGCTCCCTGCATTGTGTCTTTTCTTTTGAGTTTCTTTTTTGTTTGTTTTGACCTCTGTCTTTGATTTGAGAGGTTTCTCTGATGCGGTTTCCCATTTTATTTAAGAGGGAAGTGCTAAGAATGTGATTGGAAGATGTGCATGTGAGGGGAGGGGGCTTGTACAGTGATGAGTAATCATGTGGGGACTTAGCTATCTCATTGGAGGACTGTCCCTATCTGTGGTTCTTTCTTCCTGGACTGGTCGGTTTCTGCAGAGCAATCTTCTGTGCTTTCTGTGTGGAGCTAGAAGCTTGGTGAGCAGACTTCCAGGAACTAGGGGAGGGGTCATGTCTTACCATTTAGAAGGCTGATTTTCTTTTAATCCCCCTTTGCTGTAGTCCTCCCTCCATTTAAAAGATTACTGAGATATAATGAACATACACCCTTGCATTTTAGCTCAGGGATTCACCCTATCCTCTGCTGTGCAGGCATCTCTTCTGTCCTGGAAGAATCTTTAGAGGTCTCTGGTGACTTCAAGTCGGTCTTCCTGTGGTCTGCAGCACCAACCAGATTGCCTTTTGGCTTAGGTTCAGCCTTTATGATCTGCTAAGTCATTTACCACTGCTCATCTATTTTCTTGCTTCTACAGTTTAAACATTGATAACATTTCAATGGAATTTGAGGAGAAGAGGGGAAAAATGCTTGTGTTCAGTCTGTCAAGTTTAACCATAAGCCCTATGCATTGTATTTTACCAGCATTAATACTATCAATTCCTGCTACTTAGATGTGGGATCCTTGAATTGGTTAGGGGCTAGGGGTCAGCAGTAAAGGATATATGTGTATGTGTGCATCCTTGTGTTTCTTTGAGTATGTGTGAGGCTACATGTGATAGTGTGTATATGTATTGGTTAAAATGAGAGCAAGCATGTTAGCTGAAGAACTGCAAATAGGCCTGGAGTGGTGAATTGTTGGGAGGAGGGCCGAAAAGAGGAGAAAAACAAGCCTGCGTGTTGTAGAGTAATATTCTACCTCAATGAACTATTTCCCTTTTTTTTTTTTTTTTTAATTTTAAACCTGGCCCTTCAGCTCATCTCTTTAAACCAGAAACCCTAGAAGCAGGGTTGAACACAGGTAAAGTGTGAGGTTTAACTTTCTTCCCTCCCTAACACCTCCTTAGCTTTAGCTGCTACTTCACTCAGTTATGTCGGACTTAGAATTCTCTGATCGCTGAGACTTCCACTTTGTTCTGACCTTCCATGTAGTGCCCTCTGCTTCTTTGCCCTCCTTGCACAGAATGTAAAGATAGAAATACCTTCTTTACATGAATTTGGTACCTCATTTAATTTCTGTACTGCCTTAGGAGGCAGGTCTAGTTTTTCCCACGTGACAGGTGAAGAAACCAGCGCTTGGAGGGATGTAGTCTCTTTGCCACAATTACACAGATAGCAAGGAGCAGAACTATGATTTGAACTCAGCTGCTCTGGTCCATGCATTTACCAACATATTACACTGTCTCAGTGTATTTAGTTGCATGAGTATTCACTGATAATTCTGCATGAAAACTTTGATATACAACAAGGATGGATTAAAATCAATTTGATAAACACATATTGGCATTTGATTGTGTACAGTACAATATCAATCCTTACTGAGGTAGAAGTGCAGCTCTTAAGAAGGAAGGCTTAGTCCCTGCCTTTAAAGAACTTGCCCTCTGAAATAATGCCACCCCTCAATGTCAACGTCCTGGTATAGGTGAAGGCAAGACTTTGGGACTGTGGGCATGGTGTAAAGTATAGGCTTAAATAATAACTGGGTGACCAAGAGCCAGGCCCCTTTTGGTTTCACAGGTGTAAGGATCAAGATATAAAGTGGAAAAGGGGGGTTTGCTGCAACCTGTGATATAAGTAATGCAAGCATCATTGTCTCTGTGCTGAGTATGAGGAGAATGAGGACCATGAGGTTGAGAGGCTTGCCCAAGGTCACATCACTAGAATCCAGTCTTCTGAAGGTCAGCCCAGAGCTTCCTCTCTTCTCACTGACATTCTTTTCAGTCCTGCATATTTTCCAAAGATGTCACAGCACTCTTATGAGGTAGTAGGGTACATAATGTTTCCACTTTGTAGTTGGAGAAACTGATATGAAGAGTAAAGTTTAAGAATGCTTTTAATAAATGCTATTTTAGGGTAGATATGAAGGGAACTCCTGGTTTCTGAACAATTTGGGCACATAGGATGGGAAGACAGGTATGAAGATATAGAGAGGAAAAATCTACAGTTATTGAGTATGCCAGATAGCCAGCGACTGTGCAAGGGGTTACATATGATCTTGTCTCATCTTCAAAACAGTACCCTGAAGTTGGTATTTTTATCTTCATTGTACAGATGAAGCTCAGAGAGGCTTTGAACCTTTCCAACTGCACACAGACCATCTGGCTATCACTAAATGGGGTCATGTTTCATGTAACACCTGACGAAGTTGATATTTGGTCCAGGAATGTATAATTTTAGAGTCCACAAGAGTATGTGTTGTTAACCTTTTCCTCATTGTCTAAGATGAATCATTGAAATTTCTGTGGCTTCTTTGAGTTGAAACCAATGATAAGCTTTTCTGCAATCACTTCACAGAGATTCCTCTAATTTAAAGAGCATGCTCATGTCTTTTTCTCTCTGTTTTGGGAGAAGGATAAATAATGTGTTTGAGGAGATGTTTCTTCAGTGACCACTTTAATAAAGGCTTTTCTTGTTTTCTTCCTTTTGAGTCCATAGACAATATTTTTAATTGCCCTGCCTTTCCCCCATGAGTTATAAAAGTCGTGCTATGAAAGTTATACATATTAAAAATTTTATTCATTTGCTAAAATTTCTACCTCAGAATATATTCTGTTGGTTGGATATACACAAAAGTACTATGAATAAAAGATTTAAACAGAAAACGTGTTTGATATGGAAATTCAATAGTTAAGAGGCCCACAACATTTTCTGGATGTTTGTGTGAAAAGCTAGCAGTTCAGTTGGATAAGTATTTATTGCTTCCTATAGGATAATATGAGCTACTTGGGAGCCATGAAGCAGAAGAAAGAGACCCTTGACTATCCAGGGGCAAGAGTGTGGTGGCACTGACTTTATAATTAGGAAAAAACTAAATATGAAGCTATACCAACACACATCTCTCCTGTTTTGAATTATCCTTTTATTTAAAGTATCTTTTTCTTTTGCTTATGATGCTATTTTTTTTCCCAGGGAGTTCAAACATGTTGCTTAGAAGGTAACCTCTGGGGAAAGTTTCCTGGACAAGAGTTTTATAGCCTGTGAATTCCAGGCCCATTTCTGGAAGCACATCCTGGCTGTTATCATAGATGAGGTGAGCAAGTTGCTGTCCACGTCCAAGCACAGCGTGAGCCACTCAGCCCCCTCTGGACTAGTAACTCCGTGAGATCCAAGTGGAAATCAGTTCTGCTCCCTCTCACACTTCACAAAGCCAACCAAACACATTCCTCAGCTCATCGTATTAGAAACACTTTCCAATGGACTCATTCTCTTGTTTCTTCTGCTTCGCAAAGACTATATATTTCCATATATATTTTCATCATTCGAAGTCTTCTTCCTTAGTGTCCTGAAATGACAGCTAGTTCTGGATTTGCCTAAGTATTTTTGTTTTTTATTTTTTTCTTTAGAATACACCAGGCACATTTTAACATATGGACATTAATTGATACGCTGCCCAGGAATTGGTTTGGTACTAGGAGAAATACAAAGGAAGTGAACCATCATGTGTATTAGAGTGAAGATATGAATATACTCTCATAATTGGGGGGAAAACAAGGACTAAGTACAATGGATACTCATGCCTGCAATTAGCAGATGCTCAAAAGCATTTTTTGGTTGGGTAATTGAGTAAAGATGATGATCCAGGAGTCTGAAGTAAACAGAGATTGAAGGAGGAGGCGGGATTTAAGGTGGACATTGGAACATCAGCCACAGTTAGACAGATAAAAGGGAAATCCTGCCCACCATGGGGGAACATCGTACAAAATGAATTTAACAGCGGCTTTATTTATTAGCAGGCAAGTGAGAAGCTCTGTCCAAACCAATTAGAGTGTCATCTTGCAAAGAAATGAGAAGCGATTCTGGAAAACCCATACATTCCTGCTTCTCTCCATCTACATCACCCTATCCCTTGTTACTCATTGTCTGTTACCATGCCCAGGCTGTGGGGAATTCCCTGCTTCGTTTTGTGTATCCTGTACAAAGCAGGGTCAGAGACACACTTGTTTAAAAAATAGCAATATATAAATAAAGGAGGTGTCTTTGGTTCCTATAGGGTGTGTGTGTGTGTGTGCGCGCGTAGAGAGAAAGTGTCTAATCCTTAAACCTCAGCACCAAACACTGGATAGCTTGTATCACCATTTTCTTGGCATGAATCTCCTCATTGCAAAGCCTTGCATTGTATTTCAAAATTATGCAAAGAGGATTTTTAGCAACATAACAAAGATGTTTAGTTATTCCTTTATTGGGGAGTAGATTAGATGGTTATAAAGTTAAATAAAACCCAGAAAGTTCATATTGCATTTTCTTAAAATCCTTTGTCAAAACAAATAGCCTTGAAATGAACATAAAAATTTAAATGGCATTGACTCTGATGAAACGACATGGAGCCTAATGAAGTTGAAGTGCTCTGAGAGCACTGGGGAAGCAGGGCTGCTTTTATCTTATTGGACTGTTTATGTCCTACATGTCTCCTAATCACACTGTGATAATGTCATTTGGAGAAAATGCTTTAGGAAAGATTGCTAATAAAAAACAAAAATGACATAGCCTCAAGTTAACAGTTCAGAGTCTCCCAAGTAGTCAGACTAAATCAGGTGTCTAGGATAGAGAGGGCACCGGGCCGGAAGAACGTGACTGGAGGTGGCACCCCTCTGATATTTGGGTATGTAAATATTTGGTGCCATTGATAACGGGGTTCTCAACTGTAAACTGGGACAGCACCTCCAACTCTACGTGTAAGAAAGCAAAGTCTTCCAGGTTCTTGGAAACCCACTTTCTATCCACAGTTCCTTATTTCTACGAATGAGTAGTCATTCTTTTAGGCATCCAGGGTTGAAGCTTTGAGTCATCCTTGGTTGTTTTCTCCTTCCTTCCATATCCCAAGGTTACTCAATTTTTATCCCTTCTTCTCTCAATGTCTCCAGAATCCCTGCCGTTCATTCCATGGTTACAGCAACCAGTTCAACTTATTTTCTTGATCCTCATCACTGGACTAGAGCTCTCTCTCTCACTTCAGGCTCACCGCCTTCCACCTTGTGCCGCCTCAGCTGGTCAGGTAAATCATCCTAGAGCTCATGTCATCGTTTCGTTCACTCAAGTACTGCCCCACAGCATCATCCTGATAGTCAAGAACCTTTACCACTCAGTTCTAACTGGCTTTTGATGTTGGCTTAAATGAACATGTGACTGCTGCTACTACTAGACTGGTATTGCTTATTTTTCTCTTAACTGGTTTGTTCCTTCTCTCACCGTTCCTTTGTTTGTTCCTCTATTTATGATGCTGCTTTTCTTCCTTATTACTTATGTAATTTCTTGCAAGTTAATGGCTTGTAACTTTCTTAGTCACCCCTTTCAGAATCCGGTGAAGGCCATGAAACTTCATCCCAGAAAAGTGCATATCGAAAGGGTTCATTGACTCCTGCAGTTCCATTCATGTACCCCTTAAGAGAACACTGACTAAAGTTAAGAATCATTGCTCAAGATCAAGTTGAAATTTGTAGTCCTTCGTAAAGCTTTCCTAAATCACTGTGGTTAATGATGAGAACTCCCCCACTCCTTCCTCTCTCACCTGAACTCCACTGAAACTGTGTACTGTTTATTTTCTTCCTATGCACATGCTCCATATCCCCAAATAAACTAAAAGCTCCTTGAAGGTAAAGCCCTGCCATATAACCCTTGGAATTGTATATAGCTCAGTGTATGTTGTTTTGATTGGACAAAGAATATAATTAGACACATGCGGGAGTCCAAATGGGCAGTTTTTTCTTCTTCCATGTTAGCTGCTGTAGAACATATTGGGGAGAGGCCTCTGATGTCCAGTGAGTCGGTCAGAACCTGATGACCCTAGAAGGCCTTTTGATCTGAGTAAGTTTACTGGAGTTGTTGCCAGAGTCATCACTGGCTGAAATTCCTGACCTAGAAGAAATAAAGAAAACGACAGATGTATAAAATTTAAGGGCATTTTGGGATGCAGTAAAGGGATTGGCACTTAGTACAAGATCTCAGCAAAATTGGGAAGAAAAAGAGTTCCTCCTTGGTGTCCTTTTCTCTCCTCTCAGGGCCCCCTTTTCCCTGACATTATATGCCTCAGCTATTTCCTTTCCTAACGTGAATTTGTACTCAGCAAAATCTCTAC
>VMDR010028368.1:0-13178 GCA_007922815.1 Macrotus californicus
TGATTCTTGCTTTTCTTTTTGCTCTTGCTTAATAAAGTGCTTAACTATTCACCTTTGACTTAGGGTCTTTATTGTCTGTGAATCAGAACTTCCAAATTAAGTGGCCACGATCTCATATGTGCCCCTTAACAGCACACAAGACCACTGCTTATCCTCTGAGGGACACGATGTCACCTCCACTGTGGATATGGTACACACAACATAAAATTGAGGGGGTGGTGTTAGTCTCAAATGTGACCTTAAATCAACAACAATGACAATGTCAGCTCACATTTTTAGTGTATATTAACGTAATGCAAATCTTTTAAGAACTATTCACCCTCAGAACAAATCTGTTATAATGATGCAAAAAATACCCTTTATTTAGAGTTTAACAACATAGAAGGGGAAAGGAGGGTCACTCAGATCTCACATCCAGCTCAAGGGGAGCACTTGAAAGAGAACTGACAGTGTTGGAGGCTTCGCACTGGTAATACCCAGTGTCTTCCCTCTTGACAGGGTCTATGATGAGGTGTCTGTGGTCCTCGGACAGCTTCATTCTCTCTGTGAGCTGCAGTCTCAAGCCATTGAAGAGCCACTGAGTGGAGATCGCATTTGTGTAGCAGGTCAAGACCACGGTATTCTTATTCTCTGTGACTGTGGTGCTGCTGGCTAGGAGGGTGGGCACTGTCACAGGCTCTGTGGAGAAACAGAGAATATGACTGATTGAGAGTATGCTGAGACATGGGTCACTCAGAGATCTCAGCCACTCACAGTGACAGTGAGCTATGTAAAAGTCCCCAGAGTATGGTCCTGATATTTGCAGAAAGAAAATTGTCTAAGTTCAGGTGACAATACATAATGAGAGAACTGAATCCCTCCTCTGAGCCCATGCAAACTCAAGGTGATTCCTTAACTGTACCCTCAGACATCTCTGTAGTAGAAGCAAATAAAACCTCTTCCGAGCCCATATGTCCCATAACCTCATCTTCAGGTACAATTTTTTTCTCATGAGCTTTTTCTAGAACTTTTTTTGACTTCACAAAACATCAGGTCCCACTCCTTATGTAAACTTTTATGTATGTTGAGGAAAGCAGGTTTGCCCCCTTTGCCCATCCCTGGGGCCAAGGGTAGCTTACATAAGTAAAAAAGCATTTACCTTTTGTTAAATAATTTATTTATCAGTAAGATGGCCCAATCCATTCTTCATGACTGTAGACCTAGAGGATTCCCATCTAAAAGAGTTCTCAGTCTGAACAAGATTTTATATCCTGGTCTACTGATTCAATATCTTGGTGAAATTAATCTCTAGAGGGAAGTAGTTCTGGTTTTAATAAAAGACATGGACTGTAGGAATAGAAGAAAACTATTCACTATAATAAAGTATAATACTTATTCCAAATAAGTAAGTGGTGTCAAGTCCAGTGCAGGGAGGTCTGGATAGGTCACCTGAGGGGGACGCCTGGGTATTCTATGCAGTGACTGATTGTTAGTGCAGGTAACAGTTTTCTAAGGAAGAATAGACTATTTCTCCTTTTTTTTTCACTCCACAGACCAAAATGTATTCCTATCAGCTGAGGATGCCTAATAAAGAGGATCTGAACCAATTCACTGGTTTAAGAATCCAAAGACCCTCTCATAGGGCCCACTCACAGTATCTGACCTAAATCTTGGGAGAGAAGAGCTGCTCGAATAAGAAGCATCTGTTACTGATCGACTCCAAGAAAGAATCCCCTGGGCTGATCCTTGGTGATTGAGGAGCTGCCAGGAACATTTTTTTTTCTCCATTTCTTTCTGGGGATGCTGACTTTTTTCTGAACTTTCTTGGGTCCCCCAAGATAGTCAACTATGCCCAAGGACATTGTCTAACTGATCCCTCCACACACAGACTCAGGCGATAGACCAAACTCCATTTCTGCCAAGATGCGCCTCTTGGGCATGAGCCCTGATGGATGACTGGCTCATGAGACTTGGGGCTTGGGCACCCATTACTGTTACACACTCAGCGCTTCTGAGGAGGCAAACCCAACCTGGAATAGGCTCACCACAGTCCCTGGCACCAAGATCCCTGGCACAGGGTTCTTGGGAGGAGTTTCTGGGCTGCACTGTGTAAGAATCTCAGGGAGCACCGCAGACCATGCTCTGACCTAGTACAGCCAGGTCATTCTCAGAGTCAAGTCCTTAAGCAGGAACATAGGGCACCGAACTGAGACTGGTCTCCCTGTGCTAAGTTACTTCCGTCAGACTGATCCTTCTGTCTGCAGTGACTGTCTGCAGGGCTGAAATTTGGAAAGGGAACTGAGATCTAAGGACGTTTGTCTCTACTCTGTGTATCCTGTATTAAATGTCAAAACCCACCCTGAAACAAAATGCAGAGGGGAATGCAGGCAGATCCAGGATTATCAGTCCTGTGTGTGAAGTAGAAGTCACCCCCCACCCCAACACCCAGATATCAGAAAATAATCACTCACCGTATACGTTAAGCTGTCTCAATCCTATTTCTATTTTTGTATCTGGATGTTGGATTACTACGGTGTATATTCCTGTATCTTTCACATTGACCTTCCTTAGCACCAAGGACCCTTCACTGTCTATTGATATTGGTCCATCCGCAGGACCTCTTATATGGTATAATGAGTTTGCTGTAAGAAATGCAATGATCTGATCGCTTTTCATTGTGTTCCCTCTGTACCACGTGATGCGTACAGAACTCTGAGTCCTATTGCGGACACGTAGAAGAACATCCTGCCCACTCATAACATTTCTCGTCGCAATAGTCAGTTGTTCGGTGGTGGGCAGGTACCAGAGGTTTAAGAGTGAGACTAGGAAAAAAAGAAAAAAATTGATCGTTATTTGTATCTACAGTTGGCATGGAAAGATGAGACCCTGAATCCTGAACAAGTCTCTTTATCTCAGCCTTGGTCTACACGTCCCTGTGTCTCCCATGGTCAAGGTCAACAGCATGGCCCCCATTACTGCAGCAACTCTGAAGCTCTTATTTTTTCTGTTTCAAATGTTCTTCTCACAGTGTTTGTCTTGCTCAACCCTTCACTTTTCAGACCCCTTCTAACACTCAGGAGTGTTTTTGAGAGACACCTGTGCTGATCACTTTCTCTAAAGGTTTTCTGTTTACATTGTCTGGCCCTGCTCTGAATTTCACAACTGTGGGTACCTGACATCACATGTGGATCTTCCTCTGTCCCTCTCTCCTCTATGGAACATGGACTTTTGAGAGCAGGGCTTGTCTGATCTTGTACCCCCAGTGACCGTGACAGACTGAAAATATATGTGTTTGAGTGAATAGGTGATCCCAGGGTCCTGTACCTCACTGGGGTTTTTTGCCCATTTCTGAAGTGGGTGGTGAAGACAATGTCTAACAACCCTGCTTAAATTTTCTCTGGTATTTCCTGACATAAATCAATATTATCATTATCAGTTTTCATAATTCAATAGTTAATGATGAATGACAAGAAATGAAGAGGAGTTGAAGATTTTCTGCCTCTCATGACTTCTGGATTATGAGATTTTCCTCTTGTTGAGCCTCCTTCCCAATCCTACTCTGCTTCTTTCTCCTTCACCCTCAGGTCCAGACAGAAGCCTTCCCTCTTTTCTCAGAGCACTGGCCTCTTCAGCAGACCCCAGCCAGTCTCTGTGTCAGATCCTTAGTCCAGCCCAAGGAATTGTCTCCTACTTACCAACCAGCAGGATCCCTTGCCAGTGGACAGGTCCTCTGTGGGTAGAGACAGAGAAGGACCCCATGGTGTATGTTGTCTGCTCTGTGGCTGTCTCTTTGAAACAAACTTGAAGCTTTCTAAGGCTCACAGGCACCTCTGTCCAGAATGGTGCAGTCTGTTGTGTGTCCTACCTGTGTGCTGAGCTTTATTCTGGGGCATGTTTACTATTCTTGTCATGTGGGCTGGGGGCAGGGTCTATGCACAGGACCCTCCCACTCCCTGCCCTCCTTTTTGCCACCACTGTCCCTTTTTACCAGTACCGCTCCCCTATGTACTTTTCTCCTGAGGAACCTGAGGTCTCTCAACACCAAACATACACACACAGGCACACTTACATATACATAGGCACACATACATACACACATGCATACAAACACACACACACACAAACCACTCCCATGCTCTTTCAAAAAGCACAAGCCTGGGTTGTCCTGGTTTTGGGGTTTCCCTAGAGCTTCCAGTCAGGTACATGGTAGATTTTCCCACAGCCCTCTCTCTTCACATTTCACTTTTCCCCTCAGAGCAGGTGTTCTTGGGTTAACTCAGAAAATCCTGTCATGGGATGTCACCCCTTCTGTGCATCGGATCACCTTTGAAACTTTAAACATTGTGATAACCAAGTGACACCTTAAAAATACAACTTCAACAGCTATCCAGCTATTGTAGGTGTCCTTTAAAAAGGAGATCTCCTGTTATGAAGGTAGAACCACCTCTACTGCTCTCCTGTGCACAGAGGAAGTCTCTCAGAGGGGTGCCTGCTCAGTTTCAAATATCATTCAAGTACTTTTTTTTAGATTGTATTTATTTATTTTTAGAGAGAGGGAGAAAGAAAGGGAGAGAAACATCAATGTGCGGTTGCCTCTTGCAGGCCCCCATACGGAGGCAGGCATGTGCCCTGACTGGGAATTGAACCAGAGACCGTTTGGTTCGCACACCTGAGCTCAATCCACTGAGCTACACCAGCCAGAGCCGTGCAAGTACTTTTTATGTTTAACTTAATTTAGTTCCTAAATTGCCTACAGCAGGAATGCTCCAGAGAGGTCCTGATGTGACTACAACAGTGGGTTTATAAGGACCCCCTGCAGTCATGGTGACTTTGTGGTATTGCTGTATTTTCTAGTCAATAAGAAATGTTGTATGTGGGGGTGTCCAGGACACATTTTGATTGTTCATTTCTCATTCATTTATAGATTCTGTAAATGTGTAACGAACGCACACTGTGAACCCACCAGTCACTGTCTGAGGCACTGGGGACACAGTAGTGGATAAGAGAGATAAACTGGACATGATTGCTGATGTCCAAGTATTCACTTGACCACTGATATTTAAAAGTCCCGTCAGGATGCCTTAAGATCTTTTCTCTCAGCCAAATTATCAACCTCAATGTGATTCTCAAAAGTTTTTCTGAATCCCTTTGTATTTTCACAACACCTCTTACTTTCTTACACCACGTATTAAATTCTTCAGAATATTCTTTGACTTGGTGTTCAGAACAAGTCCACAAACTGACACTTCTCTTTCATGCTGGTCCGACCATCCTCACCTGTCACCTGGGTGATGCACTTGTCTTCGCACTGAACTCCCTGCCTGCAACCCAGCAGCCTCACAGGTCCTGGCTAATGTGAAGAGTAAGAAATAGTCATGCTGTCCTTCTCACCTTCTAAATAATTTTTTGGCTTGGCTAATCATCAAAACAACAGAGACAGATTAGCAGAAGGAAATACAGTGTTTAATATAGGATCATGGAGAATTCACATAAACATAAAAACTACTATGACTGTGAGGCAACGTTGGATTATAAAATATTTTGGAAAAGGTGAAAAAATGGAAAACAGGGTATTATATTTCAGAAGTCAGGATGAATGCTTTACAGGTAGTTGAGAAGAGCAGATCCTACATGGTCAGAGAATTTTTCTGGGCGACTCAGAACCAGTGGGACAGAGAGGGTATTAGGCAACAGGTGCCTGCCTGAAGCCTTTCACTTAACATGCATAATTGATTAGCCTAAAGTGATTTCCCCTGATGCACATTTTTTGTCTGAATCTCTTGGCAGAAATGTGGGAAGGGTCAACAGTTTTTACTGAGTTCTGTTTGCTAATAAACAGCTTAAAATCAATATCCTAAAAGCAAAATTTCAAGGTGGCAAAATGTTGCTTTCTTTCAATAAACACAGATTACTCACATCCCTTTTTTCTTTCCACCTTCCAGTGGCTCCCCAGGTCACTCAGAGCAAAGCCAAGGCTCTGGCTGATGGCTTCTCTATTTCTGACTTCATCTGCTCTCATCTTCCAATCTCTCTGCTCCAATAAGTTCACATCCTCTGTGCTGAGCCAATGTATTAGAATTGAACAAAGAAAATCACCCCAAGTGTGCCTTACTTTACTCTAACACACTGTCATACAATATTGTTGTCACTGTTGTTTGGATTACTGTGTGACTCCCTCACTGCCAAGTCAGGTCTCTGAGGACTGAGATTTTGTCTGTTTTCTTTCTAGTGATTAGAAGAGAGTCAACTGGATGGTGAGGAAAGGGTTGGTGTTCTTTGATTAATGAGTAAAAAAATTACAAATATAATAATGGTTAAAAGGGTAAAATATGGAGCATTATGCCCTCACATAACTGGAATTCTGACTGAGATGAAGGACCAGTAAAAGTTTTTTTAAAGAGAAGCATCTGATAGAAAACAAGCCCAGGCAAACCTAGAGCCCATGAGGGGGCAGGAATGAGAGGTCCAGGCAGAGGACACAGCATGTGCAAAGGCCAGGAGGTAGGAAGTTCATTGGAGTAAATGAATTTTACTGACTCATTTTGGTGGTTAAAAGAGCTAATACACTTGAGGTACCCAGTACACAGTCAGTGCTGAGAGTAGCCAGTATGGTCATGATTGCACTCCTGTGGGTACCCATTTCAGGTCTACCCACTTGGAAGCAGCAGTAATAGGAAAACACTATCTTCTCATTCTGACCACACAAGCAATTCATTGTGAGATCAGAGCCACTGAGGAACCATGAGAAGATAGCAAGCTAAAGCAAAGCAAGGAGTTTTTTGAAAGTGGGGTCCCTGGGGAGTGAGGGAGGGGAAGCAGCCAAGCTGAGGCCAGTTCCCAGCTCAGACCAGTTCCTATCCTGGTGGTTCTGTGTGGGGTTTTTAAAGGGGAAAAACACACACACACACACAATGGAGAATTAGTCTTATAATTGGTTACTTTGAACTGCTCTACTTTCTTCCTTCTCTTATTGGGTGTTTCTATCCCATGAATCTCTAGTTCCTGGGACTATCCTGTCCCTGACTGATTACTTGGGTGCTGTCCCATCCTGGTCTGTTTGTTCTGATGTCCTGTTTTGCTGGCTTGGGTGCCTCTATGCAAGGTCAGACTAGACTGTCATTCATGACTGTAGGGTAAGTGGAGGCAGCCTGGCCTCCTCACCCAGGTGTCTGGGCAGCTAAGGGAAGCAGTGTTCCCACAGCCTTGGAGGGGCCTGATAACCAGCGTTCTCACAGCCTTGAGACTGGGTCTGATAAACTGTTCCCATAACATGAAGTGGGCTCGCATGCGCAGAATTATGTCATGTTCTGTGATGTTCTGGCAGTTTTCCGGCTTTGTTCACCCCTAGTACTTAATCGGGTAGGGGCTCCCTGCTGGGGCGATGATGATGAGAGACACATGGAAGGGGACAGTTGCCACAATGGGTGTCCCGCTGGGGAGCAGGGGTCACGACATGAGACAAGCAGATAGACACACTGCTTGCAGCATGCATGGCTCGCCCACCCATGAAGGAACCTATGACATCCCAATGGCTCTGTAAATGTTATTCCGCGAATACCATGGACCTGTCCGGCCTTCAACAGTCACAACACAATGGCATTAAGCATTGACTACAGCTTGACCGATGTCTCAGTGACAGACAATAAACCACACGTATGTAAAGTGTACAGTCTGATGAGTGTCGGCATGCCTATGACCTCCACATGTATCCACTTCACCCAAAACTTTCTCACCTGCCTTTGTAATCCCTCCCTCCGCTCCCCATCCAACCCCAAGCCTTTAATTACTCCTTTTCTTTCCCAGTAGATACATTTGCATTTTATGAAATTTTATACAAATAAAATCATGTAGTATGCTCCCATTTTAATCTGGCTTCTTTAATTCAGCATCGTTACATTATGAGGTAAATTTTACAGAATACAAAGTAATCATTTTAAAGTGAACAATTCAGTGGCATTGACTGTAGTCACGATGCCGTGTAGGCACCAAGTCTACCTAGTACTAAAATATTTTAATCACTCTTATGAAACACTGTACCCATTGAGTGAGTTATCCCCATTACCCCATACCCTAACTTGTGGGAAGCACCAATCTTAATTCTGTCTTCTCCTCCACCTCATTATCTGCCTCATACACCCTGTCTCATGACCCCTGCCAGCTTCTACATCTGGTGCTCCCACTTGTCTTAATGTCAGGAAACTAATCTGAGTCTTAAAACATTTTCCTTTCTCCCAACCCTGTGTCTTACACTCATGCTCATCCTAATCTGGGAGAATGACATCCCTACTTCACTGCATGAAGTCCAGTGGCTCCCCCCTCAACTGGTAGGTCAGACCCTCACTCCCATTATTCAGCTTCATTCTGAGCCTCCAAAACAAACCCTCCTGCATGGTACCTTTAGGGTCCCTGGAAACCACAGAATGCCTAACACCTTCTCACCCCCCACCCCAGGCTTCACAATTTCTCATCTGACTCTGGGCAGACCCCATTCCTCCATGACTTCCCTCTGTGTTCACCTCTGCTCACACACAATCCACCTCTGGACAGGTCCCCAAGGATCTCAGTCAAATACAGCAGAGGTCACAGGGAGCAGGAAGGGAAATAGAACAAGAAAAGAGATTTATTTCCCATTTCCCAGGTTCTGGATGCAGGTTCTTTAAGGACAGGCATGTGGAATTTGTAAAGAGAACAAAGAAAACCAAGAATGAGGACAGTGATGTCTGCCCTGAGCTGCACATCAAAGAGGGCTTGAGGGAGGCTCATTCAGTACATGCCTGTGGGTGGCTGACGTAACACAGACCTGCATGTTTGCTAGGTAGTTGAGTTTCATGACAGGACATCTTCTATAATCTCTGTGATCTTGTTCCTTGAAGATGCAATGAAAATGTATGTGGAATGAGTACACTCTTGATGCTAAGGGCACTGTGGAAATGTGCCCTATCATGCTGGTACATCTAGGATCCTGAGCAAAGGCTGCTTTGACACAATCTGTGTCTCCAGAAGAATCTGGGAAGTCAGGTCATCTCCTGCTGTGAATATCCAGTCAGAAGACAGGCAAGATAATTTCAAACTTTATTTAGAAAAATAAGGAAAAAAATGGAAGACTTCAAATATGTTAAGGATTGACACTTTGAGTAAGATGACATGATTAGCTACATACAGGGAGGTTCTGTTAAAGAAAAATATTTGTCAAACAAGTTTACAAGTTTAAAAATAAAAGTAAACCTGTATTAAAGACCATGTGTTAGGGCAGTGAGACAAAACTCAACACCCTTGATTCAAAGTCTGGAGAGATTTTAAGAACAGAAGGAACCATGGACATCTGTGTTTGCCAACTGACTTTACAAAATAGAAAAGCAAAACTTTTTATAAAATCCTGAGAGGAGATTCTTCTATGTTTTGTCTGGAAAGGTCCCAAACCAGGGTAGGTGTTTACTCTTCCCCACAGACTGGGACATAGGAGCACCAGAGAGATTAAAATTCAAAGTAGTGGGCCCAGGCATTTGAGACAGATGTTATTTGGTTCTTAACACTGGGAAGAAGCTTTCAAAAAGACGCGTATGTTTCTAAAGACCAAGTAAAGAGTCAGCCATTATCAAATTACAATTACATTTTCAATGGAATGGTCTAAAAAAATAGATATCAGAGCCCTAGAGTCAGAGAGAACCTGTCCAAGGGTTCCTGACTCTGAGCGAACATTCAGGCCTCTGAGTCATAACAAAAATGCCTTCTTCACAGTGGAGGGACCCACAACTAAATCTCTTTCAGCCCAGACCCAGTTTGCATCTCCATCAATTCCTGAATTTTAGAAAGAGGTATCAGTTTGGAGCAATGTAGGCACAGGGGCAAAATAGCTGAAGTCCTTGAACTGAGCCCGAATTGCATCTCCTCTCTCTGATCCTCACAACTCCCTTTATTTTTGCTTCTACTCTTCTCACCCAGATGTGCTGCGTGCTGACACAAAAACCGTGGACCTAGGGGCAAACGTAAATGGTGTCGCTGTCAGAGTTTCACCAAGAAAACGGAAACACCTCCAGTTATTTCTAACAAAAACATTTTTCACACAAAGAATTAGGTGCTTGTAAGACCACTGAAGAGCCATGGAAATGGAAGTGAGGGAGCTGCCAGTGGGAGTCTGGTCTCAAGGTCCCACGGCCACAGCCCCACCCGGAGGTACAGAAACTCCTGCTTCTCCACACAAAGCTGTGTCTGCCACAGCCCACCCAGCCGTCAACACAGTTACAAAAATAATGGCCCCATCTCCCTTCCAGCTTCCAAATTACACACACATGCATTTCAGAGGATGAATTTAATTCACATCTGAATTCTCAATGACTAGGAGTGGGAAAAAGGTAGCGTTTAACCTTTTAGTCCTCTGATAGAGGGTGAAGCATAGAAACAGGTGGAGCAGAGATGCTAAGTGCCCACAGACCTCACTCGTTATGTCTAGGTCCACCTGCAGGCCCGTGACTCTGCGTGAGTGACCCCACCTCAAGAAGCCTCAGTTTCTTCCTGTGATATCATTCCTTGTTCTTGGAAGGCATTTGGTATTCATTCCTTGTTCTTAGAACAGAGTAACTAAGAGTCTTGGAATTTTCTGGGAGGTAAGGGCGATAAGAATGTCTTTTGTTCTGATGAGTCAACTCTTGACAAGGCCTCTAGGTAATTGCAGAGTGAGGACCCGCCACCAGAAAGATCAAGTCCTGATTAGAAGTTTGGAATTTTCAGCTGTCAAAGGAAGAAATGTCTATACTTGTAAAAAAAAATGTTATAAGTTTATTTGAGCCAAACTGATGACAATTGCCAGAGAGCTACATTTCAACTGATTTAGGAAATGCTTCGAAGAATGGCAGTTTTGCACCTTATCTTATACATTACAATTGAAGGAGAAAGCACAAAGGGTTACAGGAAATTCATTGGTCATACAATAGATTAAGGAGGTGGTATAAAGAAAGCAGGAAACTTCCTAAGACTAGATAAATAGTAAAACGAATAGACACACACTTGTTTTACATTGGTTGGCAGAGGATACACAGTTAGCAGTTAACGAAGAACATGAACGATAACAGTGAGGGGTTTTGTGATCTCTGCTCCGGTGCAGTAAAGGGCCTGGAAGAAAAAATTACTGTGACATTCCAAAGGTATGTCATCGTAGATACAAAAAGACAATGGAGAGGCTCAATTAAGGTAAAGACTGACCTTTGTCAGGGAAGATACCAGCCAAGGACATGACTACCTTCCATAACTCACTTTTAGTTAGAAAGACCTGATTTCGGACCATCCTATGTGGTTCCTTTCAGTCTCTGAGTTTGTATGGCCATCACGCAGGCCTCCCCTGGGCTTGTCAGGTTCAGTATATGGCCCCTTTGTCCACACTTTCTAAATCAGTCTAAAAGATGCATCAATGAGCGGCC
This sequence comes from Macrotus californicus, assembly GCA_007922815.1. Lineage (NCBI taxonomy): Eukaryota > Metazoa > Chordata > Mammalia > Chiroptera > Phyllostomidae > Macrotus > Macrotus californicus. The sequence continues at coordinate 11,394 of VMDR010028368.1, forward strand.
TTTTGTTTGCATAATGTACTCTCATGGTGAAAACAAGGCTCATTTATGAAAAGTTTTAGTGTCAGTGTGTGTTCTGCTGAATGAGGTGCCATTGGGGGTGGGACAAGACTATATAACCTTGAATGGAAGTCAAGGCCAGGTTTTCTCAAAAGTGGAAATCAAGTAGATGAGAGGCAGTCATGCCCACAGGCCTCCTTTAAGGAAACCACTCTGAACCATTTCTAACCTATGATCTGTCATGAGCTAAGCAGTGCTGCCTCATTCTCCTGTGTTCTGCGTCTAGCATGACATTTACCTCTAGTTTGAGGGCACACTATCAACCTCTTTATGTTTCACAGTCTGACAATGAGATGAGTAACCATTCACTATGAGCCATTCACCTTCCATTGGAAACAGCCTGGTGTTGTTCACTGTTGATCTGACCCTGCTAATTGTACAGTTGGGAACTGTAACCTAAAGTCTATCTGGGGACAAGGCTGTAAGGAAACAATGCTGTAAATTACGATTATCATCTCAATGTTTCAGAGGCCAGGAGTACAGTAAGAGACTCGGAAGTAGACGTCTCATGCCTCAGCAGCAGCCGTACAGGGCCGTGTTCTCATGGCCCCTTCCACTGCCTCGTGAGCTAAGAGAGTTGGTCTCTCTCCCCTGTTGGATTTAGGTCTGAGCATGTTTCCATAATTAGGTTTTAGCATTTATATATACCATTTCTTTTTTCAAATTTTTTTTCACTAACCTCCTTGTTTTTCTTAGCTTGTCTCTTTTTACTCATTAAAAAATAACCAAAGTATGACAAACTACTTACTTTTCACTTTTCTTAAAAAATACACACAGCACTCTCCTTCTTTTTGCAATAGCATTTCTTCCAAATTTCAATACAGACACCATAAAGTGAATATTACTGATAACACACCTTTAGCAATTATGAATGGTTGGGCTGTATATACAAAGTTAGAGAAAATCCCCCAAAACTAGTATACTTATTATTGTGACTAACAAGAGCAGACAGGCAAAGACTATCAAACTCATTAGGCTCAACATCAACTTGGTAGGTAAATGGGCCTTGGTGATGTCTTTGGGTAGGTATATATCTCTGATGTCAGTAGCTTCACATCCTCGAGAAGTCCTTGATCACTGTTGGTGGAGGCAAGTGTCAGAAACAGGGGCAGATGTCCATTTGTGGTTGGACACCACATAAGGGTTCTTCCAACGATGTTGGAGAGACTCTAACTGATACCATTTCCAGTGGACAAAGGAAGCCATGGTCTTTGAGGTGTTCACCTACTGGAAGTGCACTGGTGAAATGAACGTCATTCATTTCTCAGTCCCTACAAACTGATTAATGAGTTCTTAGTAACAATGCAGAATGACTCTTTTGGGAAGGCTGCTTCATTTTTTTCCCCATCTGCAGGCATAGGATGACCAGGAACCCTTTAATGAGGAGAAAAGCTTGTGCTTACCCAGATAAGTGGATTTCAGGCTGAGGGGCACTTCTTACACAACAAGAGCTCTGCCAAGCGAGATTAAAATCTCCTGAAAATTTAGCTGGTTGAGTGTTACTTGTACTTTGTGCATGTGCCCCAAATCCAGAAAACTCGGTTGATAAGCATAATGGAAATACTGTAGAATAGGCCAAATATTATCAATGCATTGTATTATTTGCCCAGCAAATGAGCCCCTCAGTCACTATAACTGAGAGGGAATTTCTCTATCGGTAATTTGTTTTTTTTCCATTAATAATTTAGTTTTCATCATTGTTGTTGGTCTCCTGCAAAAAAGGCCTCA
>VMDR010028369.1:0-13178 GCA_007922815.1 Macrotus californicus
TTTTAGTTTTCAATTGTTTGTAGATTTTCTTGTTATCTTTTATTAATTTCTAGTTTAATACTACTGTGACCAGAAGTTAGTTCCATGGTTTAATTCTTTTAAATTTGTTGGTTTTGTTTATGGCCTAGGTTGTAATCCCTTTTGGTTTATATTCTGTGGATAATTTAAAAGAATGAGTGTCCTGTTGTTTTGGGGGAAACATTCTATACTGATTGGATCCTTTTGGTTGATGATGCTGTTGAGTTACTCAATATCCTTGGTGATTTATTATAGCTTTCCATCAATTATTGATACAGGGTTGTTGAAGTCTTCAAATATAAACATGGAAATGTCTATTTTTTGTTTCAGTTTTATTAGTTTCTGCTTCATGTTATTTTTAGCAATATCGTTCAGTATATGCTCACTTAGAGTTGATAATGACTCCTTGGAGAATGATTTCTTGCATCATTATATGATAGTCCTCTCTTCTCTGGTAATTTTTGTTGCTCTGAAGTCTAATGTAACCAATATTATATAGCTATTCCTGCTTTCTAATATTAATGTTTGCATGACATACAAGGCCTGTCTGGAAAAGTCTAGCATTATTAATATAATGAGAATGATTTACATGACATCAATGTAACCTGGCAGCCAAGGAGAGTGGACTGAAATGCACATGTGTGAACAATGACAACTTCACTGTACTAGTCAGTGGGAGCGGTAGATGCCATTAAGTGAGCATGTGTACTGTGTGGCCATCACATTCTAAATGGGCATATAGAGCAATGAATCTGCATCAAATTTTGCACTAAACTTGAACATTCCTCCACAGAAATTATTTGGAGGATTCAGAATGCCAAAGCTATGGGCACCTGGTGATTGGCAGCTTGATCACAACAACATGCCTACTCATGCATCACATCCGGTGCAGAGTTTTTTGCAAAACATCAAATCACTCAGGTGACTCATCCCCCCTACAGCCCAGATTTGGCACCCTGTGACTTCTGGCTTTTCCCTAAACTAAAATCACCTTTGAAAGAGAAGAGATTTCAGACTGTTGATGAGACTCAGGAAAACACGATGGGACACCTGATTGAGACTGAGAGAACTGTGTGAGGTCCCAAGGTGTCGACTTTGAAGGGGACTGAGGCATCATTGTCCTAGGTACAAAGTTTCTTGTATCATGTATCTTCTTCAACAAATGTCTCTATTTTTCATATTATGTGGCTAGACACCTTCTATACAGACCTCATATATCTTCCCTCCTGTACTGGGTTGAATGGTGGTATCAAAAAAGATATGTTCATGTCCTGGTTATTGAACGTGACCTTCCTTGTAAAGAGTCTTTGTGAATGAAATGAAGTTAGGGATTTTTAGATGAGATTATATTGGATTACTTGAATATACTCTAAATTGAATGAGAAGTGTCATTATAAAAGAAAAGAAGGCAGAAACTATAGTTATGTGGCCTTAAACCAAGGAATACCCGGAGCCACCTAGAAGATGAAAAAAAGCCAGGAAATCTCCTCCACTGGAGACTTTGAAGGGAGAATAGTCCTGACAATACCTTGAGTTCAGATTCCTGGTCCCAAAATGATAAATCACTAAATTTCTGCTGTTTTAAGCCACTCAGTTTATGATAATATATGGAGTCTGGGACACTCAGGCTGCAAACACAGAGCCAGACGCATGTTCACAGCTGAAGCACTAACCAGGAGAGTTCCAGATGGAAACTCTATGTCCTACACCTGTCAGAGGCACTTGCAGGCTGTGCCAGCCCTAACCAAGAAAGACTTTTTCTTTCTTGGGAAAGTGGAGTGTGCCAGGAACTGGTCAGTAACTCAGCACTGAAGTTTGCATGCCACTCGGAGACTTTTTAAAAGGGGAGTTGAAGCACAGCTAGGCAGGAACCCTGCACGCATGCGCAGCAGCTCTGCCAGTGATGTAATAATAGATTAGGGATTAAATCTACTGTTCTATATTTTGTTTTCTCTCTTCTTCCTTTTTTTGTATTTATGTTTTTTATTTTTAGTTGCTTCATGTGAGTTTCTTGAGCATGTTTTAGAATTCCACTTTTGTTTATCTATACTGTTTTGTATAGCTGTTCTAATGGTTGCTTAGGTTTATATTATGTATACATAGTCTGCTTATATCATTATTTTAACAGTTCAAGTGAAATATAGAAAACTTACCCTCCTATACCCTCTATCCTCTTTTATCTATAATTTGTATCAAACAGTTTCTTTTTATACATTTAGAACCATATCAGTGTTACATTTTCTTCCATCATCAAATATAAATTATAAACCTCATACAGAAGAAAAATCTATTGTATTTATCCATATTTTTGTTCCTTATTCTTTAATGATGTTCCAAGATTCCTTTTATGTTGTTTCCTTTCAGTTTAGAGAACTTCCTGTAGCCACTCTTTCAGGGAAGGCCTGTTAGCAACTAATTCCCTTAGTTTTCCTCCATCTGGAAGGAGGAAAGGTCTTGCTGTCTGCCTCTTCCTCAGTGTTACTTTTGCTGGATATAGGATCCTAGGTTAACAGAAATTTCATTTTAATGCTTAAAAAAATTTTTTTTTCACTTTCTTCTCAGCTTCATGGTTTTTAATTTGCAATCCACTGCCATTCAAATTGTTTATACTTTATAGGTCAAGTGATATTCTTTCACGAAATCAAAATTTTTTCCTTTGTTTTCAGTTTTCAGAGGTTTGACTATAAGATGTCTTGGAATGAATTTCTTTGGGTTTTTCCTCTTCAGGGTTCACTTAGCTTTTTGAATGTGTACATTTATGATTTGCCAAAATTTGAGACTTTTCACCCATTATTTCTTTTCCTAGTTTCCCAACTTTACCCTTTCTCTTTTCTTCTTTTTGAGGCTTCGATGACACAGAGACTAGTTTGTTTGTTACAGTCCCACAAGTCTCTTCTCTGTTGTTGTTTTTTTTTGCAGTCTATTTGTTCTCTGTTTTTCAAACTTAGTTTTTTTCTCTTTTCCCATTTTTCAGTTCACTGATTTTTTTTCATGTGCTTCCTGCATTCTTCTGTTCAGATGATCCATTGAGATTTCTAGTTCATACGTCCATATCAGAGCTTTGGAGCCTGGCCTCTTGGAGCAGAACTTTTATCCACCTCTGAGCTTTATCATGGGGATATTGTATCTTGAATTCAGTTAGAAGACAAACAAATTATCTGTAGACTGTCCAACATCCATACAAAGCCTTTCCAAATCAAATACACATTTCTCTTTCCCCTCTATTCATTCTATATGGGCAAGCATGACTGGCACCAAATTATACCAATAATTGATCTTTAAATCAATACTGGAGTCCAGCACCATTGATAAAATGGCATCTCTGAGTTGAACAGAAGAAAAATATTAGAAAGTATAGCTTCATCATAATTAGCCAGCCCTTTTATGGAGGGTGTCAAAAGACAAGTCAGGTATGGTTTACTGTTATAGTAAGTAAGAGTAAGTATTTGATCTAGACTTGACAGAGAAATTGGCATTTCAGAAAGATATGACCTGCTATTTCTGATGTGCTTAATTATACCTGGGGAGAAACTTAGGACAATGAATGATACAAGCTCAGAATTAATTTCACACTAGAACTTCATGTTTCTTCTGAGATGATGCCCAGATATTTTACAAGCCTAAAATTTCCAAGTGGGCCATAAATCTTACAAAATCCTCTCTCCACATGTCACCTGAAAGAATTATAGAATAAAAAAATTTTATCCTTCTAATCAGATGACATATATTTCCTTATTTATATTTATGCATATTTATGTATATTTTATATATCAATAAAAACAAAAAAACAAGAAATTCAATTTGCTCCCATTCACTGAGTTATGGCATTTGCTTACAGTGAAGATAAGTCACCTACTCAGTAAGTGATGTATTTGACATCTTCCACACACTGTCATTCTTCAGCTCTCTTGTCCAACATTGCCTATATTTTGATGTGGATCTGTTTTAGAGCTCAAACGGGTCAAGCTAATGTTGTTCTAGTTCATTTATTTACAAAATACTCCCTGTTCATAGATTTATCATTAGTTGCCTGAGACCATTTTACAGTTTCACAATTTACAGTTTTCAGCGTTATACTAAGATCTTTTCCCGACTGCCATTGGGGTCTCCGTCTCAGACGTTTATTTTCACACTCAGAAGATTTGTTATGTGGTGTTTTCTCCTCTTTTCTCGTTCGGATGCACACTGCTCCCTCCAGGCACCATCTTCCTTCCCTAGAACCTGCATAAAAACAAGAGGTCTCAAAATGTATACTAATATTAAATGAAAAAAATAAGTGAATTAATCTTTTATTTTTTAAATATATTAGGAATTTTTAGAACTAAATGTAGATTTAGAGAAAGAACATGAAAAAACGTGGTAAGGAAGAATGGCGCTTATACTTTCTGGGTTCATAATAGATTATTCCTCTCTTAGCCACTTTACTTGTGTTATTTCATGTAATCTTAACAGAAAATTGGGTTAAAATGAGAAAAATAGTGCTCAAAGTCTATATATATATTATCTCCCAAATTATACTGTTAGTAAAACAGGTATCAGGATGACTATTGGAATTTAAATACTAACAACAGCACCCTGACACAATGCATAATATTATTCAAAACATTTATTTCACTTTTGGGGCTTTATTTTTCACAACTATAAAGTCATGCTTGAATAATATTATTTCCTTCTCAGCAGTGTTTTAAGTATAATTGCATGCTTACACCTTATCTTAGTTTTCGCCAATTTCCCAAAAGGATGAGCAAAAAACAACGTGGAAAATATCCTCACAACATGGGCTTAACAAACTATGCAGGACTTGCAAAGAAGATAAATAAAGTATTTTTTATAACCTTTAGATCTATACTCATCTCATAGTTCTAGAATTGTTGAAGTTGATGGATTTGGACCAAGAATTTCTTTAGGAAAATTGGCAGTACTTGGCATAATATCCCTTCCTACAAGGAATGGGAATGGGTGCTTCCTTCATTCTCAAGTCAAGGTGAAAGGCTTCAATGGGACCACATTAGACCTTGAGGTCCCATGACTGAAGGAAGCTAAATATGAGAGACTATTGCTGGCTACGTACGTGCTCTAGTGGCCGCATAAGAGAAGGCTGCATCTGGAACTGACCATATTTCCAGAGCTCAGTGGAGTTAAGATTTAAAAAAGGTCTGAGCCAAATATTCCTTAGTTTCTCCTGAAGCTAACCTAAGTATGTTGCCCAAAAGATTGCCTTGAATGAACCCAATAGAGTTGAAAAGTAATACTCTTGGTTAAAAAACACCTATATTTGATTTTTCCGGCCCAACCATAGGTCTGAAATGCTTTACCTATCAGGCCTCACAGAGGAAAGCTGATTTGGTGCACAGCTGGTGGACTACAAATTCTAAAGGGAGTTGCAGCCCCAGGCTCTGGCTCCCCTAACGGGCCATGGTCTTATGCATATTTGCATTCTTAGCCCAGGTACCTAGGTTTGCAGTCTGTTTATCTGGGATCTTCCCACTGCTGAGACCTCAGTTGCCTCTTCTGAGGCCTTCTTAATGGGGAGTGAGGAGGTGAGGACGGACCTTTAAGATCCTTTTCCGGACACTGACCCTGCATTCAGGACTTCCCTACTTTCATACCCTTAGTTCTCCCTCTCCCCCTCCCCCAGCTTCAGCGGGTTAGTTTGAAATGAAAATAGGACACCTTAGCTAATTAAAGAATGATTGAAGATAAATCAAACCAAAAATATCTTGATAAAGGCACTTCAACATACAAATGTGGAGATTCTCAGCCCTTGTAATTGTATGTTATGGTGGAGACTACTGTACTTTAGCCCCTTATTTATAACAGGCACTCAGTAATGGTGTCTAGTCTTTAAAACTAAAGCAACAGTAATGTGAATAATAATGCTCAGTTTAAATTTGAAAGAGTCATTTGCTGTTTTTTATGTGAAAATTGTCAAAAAACAACAGCCAGTATGGTTCCACCTATACAAGTCCTTAGTAGTCAGTGCAGAGATAAGGGTGCTGAGCCACAAGAAAACTGGAAAGAGCAGCCAACCCGTGTTTCACTGAAGGAGAAGGAGCAAAGTTTATTTTTAGTTTGAAAAGATGATTTAAAAATTAGTAGAATAAAAGAGAGCTTTCCAGGCAGGGAAACAGCATATACAAATCTTAATAAAGTGTTAAGCGGGAGTTAGGGATATAATTGAATGGCTACAGGTACAGTTGAAGACAGGGGTAAGAAAGAGAGTGGACACAAGTTTGCCATTGACCAAGGAAGAGAAAGAGTAAAGTACCCATTTTAAGAAATAATGTTCTGAAAATAAAGAGCCTATACAGTAATGAGATAGGAGAGTGGGAGACCAATGAGAATGTCTGCCATTATTTTTCTATATTCAAATGGTTTCCTGCTTTCCCCAATCCCTGTCCAACAGCAAGACACACACACTCATACATGAACATGCATACACACAATTATTATAAGGTATTTGGTATTAGGGGTTCACCCATTTATTTATTTTTAATCTAATATCAGGCTTTGCACATAGTGTGTACGGCACTTGTAGACTGTTGTTTATGAGGATAAAGAGAAATCTAAAAATGGAAAATTCCATTCCAGGTCCTTCCATGAGTTGAATGAGGCTGAGGTCCGTGACATGCAGTCCCTGTCATCATCTAAAAGTCCTGTTGCCTGGATCTCTTACAATAAAACTTCTTCATGTTTTGCCCTAGTAGGTAGAACCCCATGGAGATATATACTTATGCAAAAATGGAATTTGAGTTTGGAATGTTCAGTTTCATGTACCTCCCTCTACCTTCAGGCAGTTAAACAAAGTCACTGAATATGTATTTTTAAACTAAATCTAGAGTGGTATTTTTTAATATAGTAAGCATCTAGAGTGATATTTTTAACATACTATGTGAGACAGAACAACCTGGAAGATTTCCAATTATTATGGTCTGTTTCCCCACTTTATTCAGCATTAAGTAAATACAGCTTGAAAGACATGACCTATCCCGGGGAAGAGACTGCACATACACGCACATACATTTTATTTATTTAATCACTTTATGTTTTCCGGCCCCAGGAAGCATAGGGTTTTATGAGGGAGGCAAACATACAAACCAGTAATGCATCGCTGGTCACATATAAGCCTGAGCTCCTTCCAAATTAAGATCTGGCCTGTTTGGAAAACTACAACAGTAGGCTGCCAGGGTGTCTACCGTTTTGAGAAGAATTCATGTTGAAGTTTGACATGAAAACAACAGATCAAACTCTGACAGGAAGGGCTGTTTTACAGGGTTGTATCTGTCAGGGTGTAACAAATCCCCCAGACACATACCAGAGTCCTACAGCAAGGTGGTTTAATTCACAAACCCAAGAAACATTTATTGATCACTTACCACAGGTCAGGCCCTCTGCTGGGTACTGGAGAGACACTGAGGAGAAAAACTGACAAGCTTCCTACCCTAATTATTTTGATCCTAAAAACAATGGGAAATATTTGGCATGTTTTAAAGAGGCCCATAAGATATGGGTAAATTAAAGGAGTGCTTTCCAATAAATTCTGTAAATGCCTGAGAGCCTAAGATATTTATCAACTGTAATTCTGATGACAACAGTGACAATCAAAATATGAGTGTGGATGGTCACGAAGACAGTGCTGAGACCACTCAACGTGCCCTGTATATCGGCCAATAGGCACTTTCCTGTACGGTGTTCCTGACCTTTATTATTATGTTCTTTGGAATGAAAGAGAAACTTTGGCAGCAGAAACAATATTGATAGGTCTGAGAAGGAGCACATAGTAACTTTGGTGGCACCAGATATATAGCTTTCATTTTTTCAGTGATGCAATTATAGATCTCCCCACATGGTGACAAAAGGAACACAAATATTTCTGCCCACTTTAAGTAAGAAGACAGATTCTCAGTATGAATGGAAATTATCCCCTGTCATGTCCCAGTACTAAATATTCTCCTGGAAGGGACTTGAAGTCAACTGATTCTAGCAATGTGAGTAGAGCAAGTGAGGAGAGCCAGAAAATTAATTTTTATGTGACTATGCAAGCAGAAAGTCATACTACTGCTTATGTTTTCTTTGGCTAAGACCTCTTCTTTGGGATTTAAATGAGCTTTCACTCTGCTGGAGGGAAGGGAGAGAGAGTTTAAGCTAGTCCACTCCCAAGACAAAATCATGCTGATAGCTTGTAGAGAATTTCTGAAATCTCCTGATTAGAAGGGAAATAATTAGGAAAGTTGAGGAAACCAGCAGAAGTTGCCTCGGCTGCAACAGCCCCAGCCTTCCCAATGGCAAATGCCAGCTCCTGAGGCTGTAGCCAGGTGTTCATAAGTCACAAATACTGTCTCTGCGTAGATGAATAGAATCCACAACTCTACACACATCACTCTTCCCTTCTTTTTTTTATTGCATTTTCCCATTACCCTTTATTCCCCTATGCGCCCTCAGCCCTGCAATCACCATGCTATTCATCAATCTCACACACTTACCCTAAGGTCAGTCACTTCACAAGTTAGCCTGCAGACGATACAGTAGCTAAGACTCCCGTGGCCAAAATATGGAGTAATTAAAAGGAAATTCTGTTTCAGGCATCCTGAGAGGAAACAATAACATAATTACAAGTTTAGGTATTGCAAAGACTTCACAGCATCAATCAGCAAAGTGTTAGAGGCTTTTTTTTTCCTCCAGAGAGACAAGAAACAGTACAAGTATCAAATGTGTCAGACGATTAATCCCAAAACAGGCAATATAGCATCATGAAAATAAACCCAGCTCAGAAGCCCAAAACCCAAATTCTGGCTTGATATAGAGTTATTGGGATTGGTTCTAAGTGATTTCCAACAGGCACCAGAAGGTTCCCAGGGACATTATGCTCATCGAGGAGCAGAAAGAGTCAATGCTTCCTTGTCCTCAGCACAGCCCATCACTGTCATTAGGTAAATGTCACCCTGAGCAGCAATTTGCCAACCAAACCTATAATTCTGTGTGATTCAGGTGCTGTGGTGGAATCCATTCCCAGCTTTCAATCTGTGTGTTTCATTCACAAGAAGGAGGCATGACTGGATTTTCAATTCTATACTACCACGGGATTTTCTATTAGCAAGACAAATTCATTTTATTTTCTGCCCTCAGTGGTGTCTTTCTAAAACACAGACCACACATATTTCAATCAAGTTGTAATTGGTAGATCATACTCTAGCCCCTTCATTAAAACTGGGACTAGTATATGACTTTTCATACCATTCTTAAAATGCAGAATAAGAGTTTGGAAATTGCTAATGAAAGCTGGGTAACGAATGGATGATTCCTGGAGAGTTTCGTCCCCAAATTGCTATGTGACATTTTCTTGCAGGAAATCAATCAGATACTTTGGTAGTATGAATTTGTGTCTAAAGTTATCAAAATAACAAAAAATTTGGTAATAACTTATGCATTTTAATGACAATATCAGTTTTGCCTATAGCTGTCACATAAGTTTTCCGGCTTATTGATGCCAAAAACATAAATAAACTGGAAACAATGAGGCACTGACTTGGGAGACAGGTTATCTTTGTTCTGCTCATGAATCTGCCATCAACCAGCTGTGAAACCTTGAGTATTTTGTTCAGCCTCTCGGGGCATCTCCTATAAAATAAGATTGTTAGATTAGATAAAAGTTCTTCAAGGAGAACAGCCACTGCCTGATTCTACCAGTGAGTGAGCACTGAGAAGCCAAATGATCTATAATGTTCCTCCCACTCTGATATTTTATTGGCACGTACATAAATCAGCCTAGTCAAATCAATCTGGGATGTTATAGTTTCAGACTAAGTTGTCTCAAATATACAGACACCCCTATTCATTTTGCCTAACAACTATTCTATTTTATTTTTGAGAAGCTACTCTATAGATTTCTGACCATTAGTAGAGGCCAACACAAATGTAAGATATGGAGCGCAGTAATAGCCCAGTGCGTTTATCACTGAGATGAGCTGAAAAGCCTCAGAGTGGCCTCAAAGAGAGGAAAATCTAACAGCAGATATTCTGCTTGTGTAAATATATATATAGTCACAGATATATTTGTATATATGTACATGTGTGTGTGTGTGCATGTGAGTATGGCTAGACCTATGGGATCTAGCAATATTCAGGCTCCTCTATGAAGATGCCTGTCACACACTTCAGGTGACACACTTGGATCCCTGATGACAGTATGCTTGGTGTCTCTTCACCATCCCACCCCCATCTCCCTGGAATGCACCATCTTCAACTGCTTCCTTTTAAAAACCAATATATGAGCATTTTTTTGGATTCTTGGTAGATGTGAATGTATTCTCTAAAGGCAGAAAAACATCTGTATCATTGTGAGATTAAATAAGATGAGGGAAGCAGCAGGATACCTTTGAAAAAGAAATGGTAACGCCATGAGATGATAAAAATACTAAGAACCGTGAAGTTTTTCTCATCCTGCCACTCCGTCTCACGGGCAACAAATGATCACATAACACATAAATGAACATATTACTATACGTCAATAAAAAATAAAAAGTTTGGAGACAACTTAAATGCTATCAACTGAGAAACAGTTAAAAAATCAGTATAGCCATTCAATGAAGAATTATGCTGACATTAGATAGAATGAATTAGACATACACATACTGATAAAGAAACATGTTCAAGATTCATGTTAAGTAAGAAGAAAAAAGTGATTTTCAAAGTATGTGTATGAACTAATCAAATGTATATTACCAAAGAAAGAAGTAAAGTATTCCTGGAAAGAAGCTGTCGTTTTTAAAAAGGGTTAAATCTAGGAGGGACACTGAAAACATGTGTGTACGGTACAGGCATTGCTATTTTTCATCAAATGCACTTTGCATAGTTTATGTTTTACCATTAGCAGAAATTACTTTGCTAATTAAAATAAAGTTACTTAAAAATCAGCATGGATCGTTTGTTGGGGCCCGGAAATGCTAAAACGATTTAATGATGTCAGTAACAGTTTTATTGTGAAACATTTAGATATGTTAAAACATAAACAGAATAATACTCAAAGCACATGTCTTCACCCAGATTTAAGAAATCTTAGTTTTTTCTTGATTTAAACATTTATTATAGGTAGCCTTCTAGGGACCCCTTCCTTATCCCATTAACCACCATCCCCAGGCATATCCAATAATGTGAATTTAAGGCTCATCTCATTATCATTGTACATGCAGGTCCCTGATATGACATATAATATTGCTTTACTTGTTTAAACTTTACATAAAGACACGACATAGTTCAAATTATTCTTCAACTTGCAGTGTTTACGTAGTAAAGTGGTAACATACCTCCCAGCTCCCCCTTCAAGACGGAAACACTTTCTGCCCAGCTGCCAGAGCAACGGGACCAAGAGCTTTAGCTTCACACCTCTCTGGAGCTGCCCTCTGCTGAAGAGAACTGTCTCCCCCAAGGTTACACTCTTTCCCGTGGCAGCCTGCTCAATGGGGAGTGTAAAGACCCTGCACCCTCAACCCACCCCAAAAGTTTAAAAGGCCATCCCCACTCCAGATTGCCACATGGAGGGTCAGATGAGGCCTCCTTTGAGAATAATGTGCAACCTGAGTTAGACCATGAGGAAACATAGACTTTCCCGAACTGATGAAAGGTTAAGACATGTTCTTTAGAAATAGTAATGCCACAAAAGACAATCCAATGAAGAATTCCAGGCTAAAGGAGGCTAAAGAGACAACAATCAAATGCAGCACATAATCAGGGATTTTTTTGTGCTATAAGGAAATTACTGGGATAATTTTTAACTGATAAGCTTTACAGAGTACTTACTATAGATCTGGCATTGTTCTAATATCCCACCACGTACTGTGAAAAGTAGAGACATTTATTGGAGAAGGTACAAGATACAAGAAGCATTGTACACAGGACAATGATGCCTCAGTCCCCTTCAAAGTGGACACCTTGGGACCTCCCACAGTTCTCCCAGTCACCATCAGCTGCCTTGCCATATTTTCCTGAATCTCATAGAAGTTCTTAAACTTCTCCCCTTTCAAAGGTGGTTTTACTTTTGGGAAAATACAAAAGTTGCAGGGCGCCAAATCTGGGCTACAGTGGGGCTGAGTCACCTGGGTGATTTGTTGTTTCACCAAAATTTCTGCAGGAGATGTGATGCCTGAGCGGGCACATTGTTACGACCACACGGACAATCTCCAGTTGCCCACAGCTGCAGCCTCTGAAACTGAGGCACTGGGAAGCTAAGTAACCCACCCAGATAGCACAGCGGTGGGGGAAGGGGGGAAATAAAGAGGCAAAGCTGACACTGAATAGAGGCAATCTGCCTGTGGGGTCGCTTATTTTAACCACACTTCTACTACTCACCCCAATGAGATCATTACTCATACCCTTTGGTTTGGCACAAGTGTTGGTGAAATTATGGTGAAACAGAAAGTCCTGTGTTTTACTGGTCAAAGTGATACTTGGATCTGGGTAGCAGTTAGGCAAGATGTAGTAAATCTGAGGAGGTGAATGCGCTAGAAGAGCACTTCAAGTGTTTGCATAAACACAGGGAGATCTGGGTAAAAACGTTAACAAGAGCTTTGTCAGAAATGTCCTAAAGCTCCTTTAGTGGAACAACAGAGAAGCTGTTTAATCACATAATGAAGCAAAGTAAAATCCGGGCATAATGTGATAAGTGCAATCCAACAAGTCAGTCATACTAAGTACAGACCACATTATCACAGAGTTAAAGAAAACACTATTCCTCAGTCCATGTTGTTCTCCACAGTAGGACACTAAAAATTCTGGAACTCTAAGAAAGTGGCCATAAATTTAACTGAGAATTCCCAAGTAATAAATCATTATTTTTAGAAATTGTGCAAATTCTGTTTGTATTTCCTCTTCTACCCAAAAGTTATTGATAGGGTTTTGGAAATGTCCAGGTGGAAGGGTCTTGTTGGTTTTGATTTATTACTTATTTCTAGTTTTATTACATTGTGATAAAGTGTTGCTTATATTTCTACTTTATTGAGCCTACTTTAATGATACACTTTTTATATAATATATGATCAATTTTTGTGAATATTGAATGTGTGCTTGAGAAGCTTAATTTTTTATTATCTGTGCAAAAAGCTTGACATATAAGAATATGATTGTATATAATGAGTAATAGCTCGTTCATTATGTTTTGGGGGCCT
>VMDR010028370.1:0-13178 GCA_007922815.1 Macrotus californicus
AACAGTATCACTTATCTCCTGTACTAGACACAGGTGTTTGGATCATTAATATCAAATCTGAGAGGACTTTGAACCCTTTAAATATAAATACATACTATTGTTGATCTTTTAGAATTCAGAAATATAAAATATCCAAGGATCTATATAATTTTATTTTTAAGTGTATTTTATTGATTATGTTATTACAATTGTCCCATTTTTTCCCCTTTAATCCCCCTCTGCCCTGTACACCCATCCCGCCAGCATCCTTCCACCCCTTAGTTCATGTCCATGGGTCGTACATATAAGTTCTTTGGCCTCTCCATTTCCTACACTATCCTTAACTTCCCCCTATTTTTTGCTTACCAATTGTGCTTCTTATTCCCTGTAGCTTTTCCATTTTCCCCCTTCTCCTTGCCTGCTGATAACCCTCTATGTGATCTCCATTTCTGTGATTCTGTTCCTGTTCTAGTTTGCTTAGTTTGTTTTTGTTTTTCAGATTCAGTTGTTGATACTTATGAGTTTGTTGTCCTTTTACTGTTTATAGTTTTGACTTTTCTTTTTCTTAGATAAGTCCCTTTAACATTTCATATAGTTAGGGCTTGGTGATGATGAACTTCTTTAACTTAAACTTACCTGGGAAGCACTTGATCTGCCCTTCCATTTTAAATGATAGCTTTGGCAGATAGAGTAATCTAGGTTGTACATCCTTGCTCTTCATGACTGAATACTTCTTTCCAGCACCTTCTTGCCTGTAAGGTTTTTTGGGGAAATTAGTTGGTAGTCTTATGGGCACTCCTTTGTAGGTAACTCTTTCCTTTTCTCTTCCTGCTTTTAAGATTCTCTCCTTATCTTTAATCTTGGGTAATATAATTATGATGTGTCTTGGTGTGTTTCTCCATGGATCTAACGTCTTTGGGATTCTGAGCTTCCTGGACTTGCATGTCTAGTTCCTTTGCCAGATTGGGGAAGTTCTCCTTCATTATTTGTTCAAATAAGTTTTCAATTTCTTGCTCTTCCTCTTCTCCTTCCGACACCCCTATGATTTGGATGTTGGAACGTTCAAAATTGTCCCAGACATTCCTAAGCCTCTCCTCATATTTTCGAATTCTTGTTTCTTCATTCTGTTCCAGTTGAATGTTTATTTCTTCACTTTGTCCCAAATCATTGATTTGAGTCCCCATTTCCTTCCTATCACTGTTGGTTCACTGTACATTTTCCTTTATTTCACTTTGCATAGCCTTCACTTTTTCCTGTATTTTGCATCTGTACTCAAAAATTTCTGTGAGTACTCTGATTACCAGTGTTTTGAACTCTGCATCTGATAGGTTGGCTATCTTCTTGTTGCTTAGTTCTTTTTCTGGAGTTTTGATCTGTTCTTTCATTTGGGCCATATTACTATGTCTCAGTGTACCTCTTACATTGTAAGGGGCAGAGCCTGTGGTATTCACTAGGTTGAGGCAACCCACTTCGCTGTGTTGTGATGCTGTATGTGGGGGAGGGAACAATGTGGCCTGCTGGACTCTCGCCCCACTTTCAGTCACTTCTTCTGCTACCCAGAAGCTAATTGTGCCCTTTCAGGTGCTGATTCCTGGGTGAGTGGGCTTGCATATGTTCTAGGATCCTATGGGCCCCTTCAATGGACTCAGACTGGGAGTTTCTCCTTCTGCTGTAAACCCCACAGTTTTTTACATCCAGAAGTTTTGAGGCTTTAGTTTCCTGTGATGGAACCCTGAGTTGCCCAGTCTGTCTTACTCCCCAGTTGTTCCTCCCAACTTATCCGCACTCAAATATAGGACCACTTGGGACATGATGCACCATCTTGTCATACTTCCTTGCTGCCCCAGCTTCCCATCTCTACCCTTCCTACCAGTCTGGATGAATGTTTCTTCTTTAACCCCTTGGTTGTCAGACTTCCACACAGTTTGATTTTCTGGCAGTTCTGGTTGTTTTTATTTTTGAATTGGTTGTTATCCTTCTTTTGGTTGTGTGAGGAAGTGAAGCCCATCTACCTATACCATCATCTTGTTCGGAAGGCCCAAGCATTTATGTCATTTTAAAATGAAACAATTCCCCATCGAAAGGAAAGGAAGAATCCTCAGAAAGAGTACTAAATGAAATAGAGGCAAGTAAACTATCAGATATTGAGTTCAAAAGAATGGTTATAAGGAAGCTCAATGAGCTCAGTGAGAATTACCAAAACCTACAGGGAAGCTAAAAGGAACTTATTAAAAACTATATCAGCATGAAAAAGGACATAAAAGCAATCAACAAGAGCCAAGAAGAAATGAAAAATAGAATTTCTGAATTGAAGAACACAGTAGAAGGAATCAAAAGCAGGCTAGATGAAGCAGAAGATCGAATCAGTGAGCTGGAGGACAAGGTTGAAAAAATTCCCAGAAAGAGCAAGAAAAAGACTCAAAAAGAATGAAGAAGGGTTAAGAGACTTGCAGGATAACATGAAATGTAATAATATCCATATAACTGAGATACCAGAAAGAGAAGAAGAGGATCAAGGGATAGAAAACCTGTTTGAAAAAGTAATGATAGAAAACTTCCCTAATTTGATGAGAGAAAAAGTCACTCAAATCCAGGAAGCAAGAGAGTCCCAATCAAGAGAAATCCAAAGAAGCCCACTCCAAGATACATCATAATTAAAATGGCAAAATTCAAAAACAAAGAGAGAATCTTAAAGGCAGCAAGGGAGATACAGAAAGTAAGCCCTAATAAGACTAGCAGCTGACTTCTCAACAGAAACACTATGAGCCAGAAAAGAATGTCAAGAAATATTCCAAGTAATGAAAAGCAAAGGCGTGCAGCCAGGACTACTCTACCCAGCAAGGCTCTTAACTAAAGTGGAAGATGAAATAAGGAGTTTCCCAGAAAAAAGAAGGCTGAAAGAAGACACCTCCACCAAACCAGTATTGCAAGATATGCTAAAGGGACTACTTTAAGAAGATGAAGAAAAAGAGTGAGACAGAGGAGAACAGAGGAGAACACAGGTACAAAGGGGGAAAAATAGCAATGAATAAGTACTTATCAGTAATAACCTTAAGTGTAAATGGATTAAATGCTCCAATCAAAAGACAAAGGGTAGCTGAATGGATAAGAAAACATGACCCACATGATCCTACAAGAGATCCACCTCAGAACAAAAGACCTACACAGACTGAAAGTGAAGGGTTGCAAAAAAACAATATTCTAAGCAAATAATCAGAAAAAAAAAAAGCTGGGGTAGCAATACTTATATCAGACAAAATAGACTTTAAAACAAAGGCCATAAAAAGAGACACACAAGGACACTTCATAATACTCAAGAAGACATAGATGTTGTAAACATATATGCACCCAACATAGGAGCACCCAAATATATAAGAAAAGTCTTGGAGGACTTCAAGAAAGATATAGTCAACAATACAATTATAATAGGGGAATTTAACACCACACTGTCAACAATGGATAGATCTTCTAAACAAAATATCAACAATAATATTGTGGAACTGAATGACACATTAGATCAATGGAATTAATTGAAATAGTTAGAACTTTTCATCCCAAAGAAACAAAATACAAATTCTTTTCAAGTGCACATGTAACATTTTCAAACATAGACCACATGATAGGACACAAAACAAGCCTCAACAAATTCAACAAAATTGAAATCATATCAAGTATTTTCTTAGACAACAAGGGCTTGAAACTGTAAACCAACCTCAAGGAAAAAGCAGTAACATTCAAACTGATGGAGACTCAATAGCATGCTATTGAACAATGAATGAGTTAAGAATGAGAACAAGGAAGAAATCAAAGAGTTTCTGGAAACAAATGAAAATGAACACAAAACAGTCCAAAACCTATGAGACACAGTGAAGGCAGTCCTAAGAAGGAAGTTCATAGTGATACAGGCCTACTTAAAAAAGATAGAAACATTTCAAATAAACAACCTAACCCTACATCTATAAGACCTGGGGGAAGAACAACAAAGCCCAGAGTGTGTAGAAGGAAGAAAATAATCAAGATAAGAGTAGGATCAAATGACCCAGAGACTAAAAGAACAATTCAAAGGATCAATAAATCCAGGAGCTTGTTCTTTGAAAAGATAAACAAAAATTGGCAAGCATTTAACCAGACTCATCAAGAAAAAGGGAGATGACCCAAATAAATAAAATCAGAAATGAAAAAGGAGAAATTACAACTGAAACCACAGAAATACAAAGTATTGTAAGAAATTACTATGAAAAACTATATGCCAAGAAATTTGTGTGAAATGAACAAATTTCTAGAAAAATATAATCTTCCAAAACTGAACAAAGAAGAAGCAGAAAGCCTGAACAGACTGATGACAGCTGGTGAAATTAAAGCAATAATCAAAAAACTCCTGGCACACAAAGGCCCTGGACCAGACAGTTTCACAACAGAATTTTACAAAACATTTAAGGACAAATTAACCCTTATCCTCAGACTATTCAAAAAAATCCAAGAAAAAGAAAGATTCCCACATTCTATTATGAGGCCAGCATCATCCTAATCCCAAAACCAGATAAAGACAACAAAGAAAGAAAACTATGACCCAGTATCGCTGATGGACATACACGCTAAACTCCTCAAGAAAGTACTGACAAACTGTATCCAGCAATGCATTAAAAAGATCATACACCATGATCAAGTGAGATTCATCCCAGGGATACAAGGATGGCATAATATTCACAAATCAATAAACGTAATACATCACATAAACAAAAAGAAAGACAAAAATCACATAATCCTATCAATAGATGCAGAAAAAAACATTTGATAAGGTAGAGCACTCATTTATGATAAAAACACTCAGTAAAATGTGAGTAGAGAGAGCTTACCTCAACATACTAAAGGCTATACATGAAAAACCCTAGCCAACATCATCTTCAATGGGAAAAAATTAAAAGCTTTCCCACTAAGATCAGGAACAAGTCAATGCCTCTTTCACCACTTCTATTCAACATAGTTTGGAGTTTAGCCACAGCGATCAGATGAGAAAAATAAATAAAAAGCATCCAAATTGGAAAGGAGGAAGTAAAACTGTCATTGTTTGCAGATGCTATGATAGTATACATAGAAAACCCTATAGACTCTACCAAAAAACTACGTGACCTAATAAGTGAATTTGGCAAAACAGTAGGGTACAAAGTGAATATTCAGAAATCGAAGGCATTTTTGTATGCCAACAATGAAATATCAGAAACAGAAATCAGGAAAAGAATCCCATTTGCTGTAGGAACAAGAGAAATAAAGTACCTAGGAATAAACCTAATCAAGGAGGTAAAAGAACTATACTCAGAAAACTACACAACACCAAAGAAAGAAATTAAGGAAGACAAGAATAAATGGAAACATATACTGTGTTCATGGATAGGAAGAATTAACATCATCAAAATCTCCATACTACCCAAAGCAATTTATAGATTCAACACAATCCCTATTAGAATAACAATGACATATTTCACAGATATAGAACAAACATTTCAAAAATTTGTGAGGAACCATAAACTACCCCAATAGCTACAGCCATTTTGAGAAAGAAGAACAAAATAGGTGGGATCACAATACCCAACATCAAAGTATATTACAAAACCACTGTAATCAAAACAGTCTGGTACTGGCATAAGAACAGACACACAAATCAATGGAACAGAATAGAGTGCCCAGAAATAAACCCACGTCTTTATGGTCAATTAACTTTGAACAAAGGGGGCAGAAGAATAAAGTGGAGTAAAAATAGCCTCTTCAATGAATGGTGATGGGCAATCTGGACAGCTACAGGAAAAATATGAAACTTGACCACCAACTTACACTATACACAAAAATAAACTCAAGATGGATAAAAGTCTTAAATATAAGTTGAAACACAATAAAAGTCCTAGAGGAGAACATTGGCAGGAAAATCTCATATTCCACACAGCAATATTTTCACCAATACATTCCCTAGAGGAAGGGACATAAAGGAAAGAATAAACAAATGGGACTTCATCAAAATAAAAAGCTTCAGCACAGCAAAAAAGATCAGCAAAATGAAAAAGGAACCAACTATATGGGAAAATACATTTGCCAATGATACCTTGGACAAGGGTTTGATCTCCAAAATCTATAAAGAACTCACACAACTCCACTCCAGGAAGACAACAACCCAATTAAGAAATAGGCAAAGGACTGGAACAGATACTTCTCCAAGGCAGACATACAAACGGCCCAGAAACATATGAAAGGATGCTCAGCATCACTAGCCATCAGAGAGATGCAAATTAAAACCACTTCACACCAGTGAGAATGGCCATCATAAACAAATCAACCAACAAGTGTTGGCGAGGATGTGGAGAAAAGGGAACCCTAGTGCACTGTTGGTAGGATTGCAGACTGGTGCAGCCACTGTGGAAAGCAGTAGAGAATTTCCTCAAAAAACTAAAAATTGAACTGCCTTTTGACCTGGCAATTCCACTGTTAGGATTATACCCTAAGAATCCTGAAACACCAATCCATAAGAACCTATGCACCCCAATGTTCATAGCAGCACAATTTACAATAGCCAAATGCTGGAAGCAACCTAAGTGCCCATCAGTCAATGAGTGGATCAAAAAACAATGTACTTTTACACAATGGAATACTACACAGCAGAAAGAAAGAAGGACCCCCTACCCTTCGCGATAGTATGGATGGAACTGGAGAGCATTATGCTAAGAGAAATAAGCCAGGCAGTAAAAGACAAATACCATATGATCTCACCTATAAGTGGAAACTAATCAAAAAACAAACAAGCAATCAAAATATAACTGGAGACATTGAAAAAAGAACAAACTGACAGTAACCAGAGGGGAGGAGAGAGGGTGATAATGGGGGATAAAAGGGGAAAGGTCATCAAAGAACATGTATAAAGGACCCATGGACAAAGCCAAAGGGACATAGGATTAAGGGTGGGAGGTCGGAGTGAGTGGAGCATGGGAAAGTAGTGGTGGGAAAATGGAGACAACTGTACTTGAACAACAATTAAAAAAATAAATAAAATGATTTAAAACACTTTAATTTTTTTTTTAACATTTACTCCACCCAAATAAGAAACCTTTTGCATGTCTTATACTTTTTTATCCTTTTTGGACCACCTTTTAAATATTTTTTCTTTTTCTTTAAACTGCCATACAAACTTTTATCAACAGTTGTTTTTTCTCTACCTACTGGTATAATAAATATTTTGAGATGATATTCTGGAGAATTTAAGAGAACTCAACTTTTTTTCTCCCTTCATTGTTTAGGTACAAATTAGTTGGTGCAACTTCTAGTTACTGTCTTCTTAAGGGAGAGAATGTTGACTGGAATTATCAATTGCCAGAATGCAAAGGTAAGACTGAGTCGAAACACTCATGTTTTGGGGTTGAATAATCAATGACAAACTACTTTCTGTGCATTAAGAATTATTCACAGTGATCAAATGGTATTTGTCTTTCACCACCTGGCTTATTTTACTTAGCATAATATTCTCCAGTTCAATTCATGCTGTCGGGAAGAGTAGGGGCTCCTTCTTTCTGATGTATTTTATTCTGTTCCATATGATCTCACCTATAAATGGAACCTAATCAACAAAACAAACAAAGAAGCAAAATATAATAAGAGATACTGAAATAAAGAACAAACTGACAGTAACCAGAGGGAATGGAGGAGGGGGATAATGGGGGCTAGAAGGGGAAGGGTGGTCAAGGAACACGTATAAAGGACCCATAGGCAAAACCAAAGTGGGGAAGGATTGAGGTCTGGCAGGGGACAGTTGTGGTGGGAAAATGGAGACAGTTGTACTTGAATAACAGTAACAAAATTTTTTTAAATTAAAAAATAAAAAAATAATTATTCACACTGAATATTTTTGCCTTCTAATATGTGTCTTAGCTAATTTAAAAACTTTTATTTGTAATGTTCCTTAATTTATTAGCTTTGGAGATAAAGGATTAAAAACAAGCTAAAATTTGTATTGTATTTCGTCATTTACTATTTTGTCATTTCTTCTAACAGTCAAGTAAAATAGATACGAAAGTCTCTGGCCTAAGATCCAGACTTTTCCAAATAGGTGCCCCTTTTGTGCAATGTGAGGGGCCTCTGATGCTTGTAAGTGGACAACTCAGTCTACATACTCAAGTGCCCTATGACCCTTATCCCCATTCCACAGAACCATGGGCTAGAGGTGTGCACATCAGCAGTATAGACCATCCTCAAGTATATGGACCATGTGCTCCTTTCAGCAGCACATATACTAAAACTGAAACAATACAGAGAAGATTAGCATGGGCCCTGCCTAAAGATGACATGCAAATTTGTGAAGCATTGCATATTTAAAAAAAGGCGGGGTAGCCCTGGCTGGTATGGTGCAGTTGGTTGAGCACTAGCCTGTGAACTGAAAGGTTGCCAGTTCACTGGTTTGATTCCTGGTCAAGGCACATGCCTAAGTTCTCTGCCAGGTCCCTAGCTGGGTGTGTGCAAGAGGCAACTGATTGATGTTTCTCCCCTTTTCTTTCTCCCTCTCTTCCCCATCTCTAAAATATTAATTAGAAAAAGAAAGGAAGGAGGGAAGGAAGGTAGGAGGGAAGGGAGGAAGGAAGGAAGGAAGGAAGGAAGGAAGGAAGGAAGGAAGGAAGGAAGGAAGGAAGGAAGGAAGGAAGGAAGGAAGGAAGGAAGGAAAAAAAACAGAAATGAAAGGAAAGAAAAAGTGTGGACCAGGAGAAAGGACCCTCTCAGGACTTGAAAGGAGTATTGGTACAGGAAATTCTGAATGCCGGTCCCTGAAGCAGGATTTAGAAGAGGGTGGGGGAGGAGCTCTCAATGAGACGTTGCTTCAGCCCTGCAAATACCCAGCTGGTAGAGAGAGACACAGCCAGAAGAGGGCCACAGCACCACCTTTAAAAGTGTGACAGCTAGGGCAGGAATCCTAGTCATACACAACATTGTACATTCATTCTCAGAGAGACCATAGAATCTCTGAAGCCCATATATAGACCTAAAGGTAAAAATATAACTATGTAAATTGATTAGCTTTGTTTTCAGGACACTCTATTGTCTTTGGTCATATTTTACTTTACAGTACAATAAATAGGGTGAAACCTTTAGTACCTTATGTACCATAGGTTGTCTATATGCATAAGAGTTTTGTTGCCCTTGAATTATTCCATTGTCAATTTCTGGTGGCTCTGAACAAAAATTTCTTTGAAAAAAATTCAACAAGTTTTAATTTAATAAAACTGGTAAGGTATTTTTACAGATAAGTAAAACCAAAATAAGTTAAATATTTTATACTAAAAATTCAAATTTGCCACCTGTCTAAATTAAGTATTATCAATGAGGGAAACCTATAAATATCTATTAAGTAATGGGGAGGATATTTCAAACTTTGGATACAAATGTTGTAAAACATGAGTGTTAACTTTAAGACCAATTTATAGACATACAGTCATGTGTAGCTTAACAATGGGAATATGACCTGAGACACAGGTAGTTAGGCAATTTTATCATTGTCAAGCATCAGAGAATACACTCACAAAACATAGATGGTATAACCCACTGCACACTTAGTCTCCATTATAATGCTATGCAACCACCATTGTATGTGCAGTCCATCATTGACTGAAATGTCATTATGCAGCTAATGGTGCAGGCAGTGGTAGTGCTGGGTGATGTAACGTGCTGCTTCAGGGACAGACACGGTGTGAAATAACTTTCCTATATCATCTCCCTTATTCTTCACAGGAATGTTGTAAAATGCCCTGTTTTTATGCTCACTTTATAGGTGAGAAAACTGAAGTTCAGAGGGATTACAGACCTTGGTCTTTAGGAAGTGGTAGAACAGGTCCAAGCAGTACTCAGAACTGCGGAGAGAGGGAGGTTGTCTAAGCAACCCAAGTCAAACGGGCCTGGAGACCTTTCACCATACCAGGCCCTTACTTGTGATTCTCAGAATAAGATCTTAACTGAAGTTGCGCTTTAGGCATTTATTAGCTCACTAAATCCAAAAAAAAACTAAACTAATACTTGTGAAGTTTATAAACAGTGCAAGAAGAGAAAAAGAGAGTAATTTCATTCTGACTTTATTACTTTAAAAAAGAAGTGAAATAAGTTTCCAAGGTCACTAACATATCCTGAAAGCTGTGGGAACTGAAACTCTGAGTGATCTCTGTTGTGATTGTCTCTGTTGCCCAGTGTTTGTGTCCTGCTGTTCTTTGGTCTTGGCATGAGTAAAGGAAGACACTTTCTGAGGGAAAATATCTTTATTTGGGGTGTGTCACAGAATGTGATCACTGCCAACTCTGACTTTGGCTTTCCTTCTTCACACAGAAAGCAGTTTAATCTTCTCAGTACTACTTGGTGCATTTAGTTGCCTGTAGGTATAATTTATATTGAAGTAAAATTAATGTAGCATTTTAGTTCCTTGGGAAATACACAATAAGACTTGGTTTCCTAAATGTCATATTTAGGTGTTTGGATCAGGGGAGAGAAGAGTCATCAAGAAAGCAATTGGCTTCTAAATTTTAACAGCATTATTTAGCTAATACTTGAATGACGTTTTTCCTCCACAGAAAGTTCTCCAATTTCCAAGGCCACACCAACTCCTCAGAAACCCACCACAGTGGATGTTCCAGGTATGAAAGCTCCATCAACTCCTCAGAAACTCACCACAGTGGATGTTCCAGGTACAAAAGCTCCATCAACTCCTCAGAAACACACCACAGTAATTGTTCCAGCTACAGAAGTCGCATCAACTCCTCAGGAACTCACCACAGTAAACTTTTCAGCTACAGAAGCCCCATTGACTCCTCAGAAATCCACCACATTAAATATTTCAGCTACAGAATTCCCCTCATCTCCTCAGAAACCCATCAGTGCAGATGTTCCAGCTATGGAAGCCACATCAACTCCTCAGAAACCCACTAAAATAAATTC
This sequence comes from Macrotus californicus, assembly GCA_007922815.1. Lineage (NCBI taxonomy): Eukaryota > Metazoa > Chordata > Mammalia > Chiroptera > Phyllostomidae > Macrotus > Macrotus californicus. Next base: position 10,927 of record VMDR010028370.1, read on the forward strand.
TTCAGCTACAAAGACCTTACTAATTCCTCAGAAATCCACCTTACATGTTCCAACTAATCCTCAGAAACCCACCTCAAACATTTCAGTTGTGGAAACCCTATCAATTCCTCAGAAACCCATCACAGCAAGTGATTCAGTCACAATAGCCAAAATAACCTCCGTACTGGATGCTCTGTCTGCAGACACCCCTCCAGCAGCCCAGACTCCCATCATGGCAAATTCTTCTGTTACACAAGCCATACCCCAAACCCAAAGACTCACAACAGCAAAAGCTTCATTTACACAGAGTCTTCCAGGAACACAAAAGTTCACTGCTGTACATGCTTCAGTGACTAAGAGTCTCCACACAACACAAAGACTGCCCTCTGCTCCTATTTCAGCAACACGGAGTACAGCTGTCCCCAGGGCAACCACGCCTTTTCGTGCAAGAAGCACACCTAAAGGAAAAGGAACCCTTTCTGCAGGTGAGCTGGCGCTCTTCACATTTCTGAGCATGGATCTCACGTGTTATGGTGGAAATTTTAGCTAACCAGGTTTACATAATTAAATAGTCTGTGATTTAGTGTAGCTAGTGTTTTTTTTCATATTAATGTTCTATGCTTTCTTCAGAGGCAGACTTGAATTGTGGTAAGGCAAATCTTTAAAAGAAAAAGGTTTGGCCCCACAAAAGCAATAGTAAATTAAAATTGGTGAAGAAATTCTGTTTTCTATATTAGCTGTACAGAGTCATTGAATTCTTCACAACCCTTCAAAGAGCCAAATATATGCCATCCTTCTTCTAGGTCTGGTTCGTTGACAGAGACCCATCTCTCAAATAGCTAAAGAATCTCTCCAGATTTCCTATAGTTGCTAATTTGGTAAAGCATCTCAACAGTGTCTTCTAAGTAATTGAACACACAGAGTTGTTCTTTTTTAAAATAGTTCATATCAGTATAGGGCTCTTTAAATAAAGATACTTCTTATAAAAAGGGAATAAAATATTCTGTAGACTTTGGAAATACCTGTTGAGTGAATAAACAAAACCCTCTTACTAATTAACGTTTCTTCAGACCACCAGGATGTCGTCTTGTCTCACAACTTGCCCAGTGTATAGCCATTTTTATAGATATTCTTGTTCTCCAATAGAGATACCTATTTTGTTCTGTTTTGTTTTATTTTATTTTATTCCGTAGAAAATATCAGTAGAACTGAGCTAGGAGATATTTTTTAAAAAAACCATTTTAACATTTTTATTGACATCAATGCACATACAGAAAACTGCATAAAACATAAATGTGTGGCCCAATAACTTTTCTAAAGCAAACATCTGTGTAACCACCTCAAATGTCAAGAAGTAGAACATCAGCAGCTCCTCAGGTTTGCCCTGTCACTTTCCAGATGCTCTGCCCATCCTCTGACTTGTCAAGCCAATGAGACTGTGGGTTTCTGCTCCCTACACCACGTGGCCTAGGGAGTTCCCTAGGGAATTTGCACAGCTGCATACGTGCAAATCTCAGTGAATGCAGTTCTCTCTCTTGGCTTTGATCCACTTCTGCCTGTGCTCACATTCATTTGTTCTCCAGGGCCTTCAAATCGTAGTTATTGTTGTTTTTCAACATTTTGTTCAGATTTTGTAATTGCTATATTGAAGACTATTTTTCCATCACCCAGATGCTTTTTGAAACATGAAACATTAAACATTATTGTTGAGATTATTTTTGTATATTTCTTTATTCCATTAGGTAAAAAGCCAAATACACATAAATACTCAATATCTCATTCCATACCCTAACTGGTGTGGCTCAGTGAGTTAGGTGTCACCCCACAAACTAGAACAGTCAACAGTCAATTATCAGTCAGGGCACATGCCTGGATTTCAGGTTCAGTCCCCAGCTGGGGTCATGCAAGAGGCATCCAGTTGACGTTTCTCTTGCACATTGATTTTTCTCTCCCTTCTCCTCTCTCTAAAAATAAATAAAGAAAATCTTTTTTTAAAAATCTCACTCCATTTAGTTCCTCTCTTTATTACTGGATCTTCAATTTTTGTCTAGTTTATGTCACTCTTCAATGGCATTAAATAATTGTGTTTTTAAAAACAGTTTCACACATGATGACCACATTTTGATAATGATTTTTAAAAATTTCATAATTGTTACCTTGAAGCCTATTTGACAGTATCAGATATTTTGAAGAATTTAACCATTACAGATATTACCGTTCCAGTTCCCTTGAACATTTCTCCATTCCCATTCTCTCACCCTGAGTCAGTTAAG
>VMDR010028371.1:0-13180 GCA_007922815.1 Macrotus californicus
AGAGAGAAAACAAATGTCCACAAATTTTTATTATTAAAGTTAAAAATATAAGAAAACTCGAGTATGCTTTTTTTGGTAATATAAACCTACTGATGAGAAGAATAAAATTCTTCTTTGTTTTTTGGAGGGGATAATGTCTTGCTTAGTAGGAATTCAAAGTCAAAGTTAGTATTCCCTATCATCAAATCAATCACATTCATCTATAAAGACAGAATCCATTAGAGGCCAATTAAAAAAACAGGCAGTGGACGAGATTAGGCCCACAGGTTGTAATTCGCTGCCCCTGCTCTATCCAGTGGGCTTCCGTGTAGTTGAAATCCACACTTTGGTGTCTCAGCTCTGTGTGACAAAGACACAGGTGTCCTCCAGTCTGTCACAGAGTCAATACTTCGTTAAAGAGAACAAAAACTGAACTACTAGAAAAATGAAATCAAAAAGACAGACATAAAAAATACAACTCCTATTTTTTCTTATTAGAGTCAATAAACATAAATTACTCTGCTAAATTGCTATAAAAGTTTCTACACCCTTATATTCAATTTCTATATTTATATAGTGAAAAAATGGCAATAAAGAGTTTCAGGACTGGTACTAAATAGTCCATTCACGATTCTGGATTTTAAAAACCATGTTCCAAATGGACTGTCATATAATTACTAACAGACATGGCCTCAGAAAGAAACTGGAATATGCTTTTCTAAGTCCTCAGCAGTTTCTCACTTCTTCGACTGGGCCACATGTGTTTCTGTTTTCTTTGTGGACCTAATTGGCAAGACTTTTCCAGATATTCGAAGGGGTGCTCAACCTTTTGGCATTCCTGGGCCACACGGAAAGAAGAAGAGTTGTCTTGGGCCACACATTAATACACAAACACTAAGGAAAAAATCACAATGTTTTAAGCAAATTTAGGATTTTGTGTTGGGCCACATTCATAGCCATCCTGGGCCACATGTGGCCCATGGACCATGGGTTGGACATTCTTGCTAGAGAGAATGAAGAAAAGTAGGTAAGTCAAGTGTTTGCTGTCTTCAGGCCCCTTGAATGTGTTCCTTTGTGACTATTTTCACTGGTGAACACCCTTAGAATAAGCTCTAAGAACCAGAATGGGGCCATCGACTCTATTTACAGAGACATGCCACCTTTCCTGAACTTACTACTCAATGTGTTAGCATCCTTGTCTTAGAGTATTTTGTTGCTGTAAAATGCATTTGTTACTGATAACATATATTTACTTATTGTACTTTTTATTCTATTTTTATCAGTTTTCCATTTCAGATTTAACTCAGAGCCCAGTAGAATATAAATATTATACCTCATACTTTACCTAAATGAGTCAATTAATTGGATTCAGAAGTTTTCACAAATGCTGCAGGAACTAACGGAATATTTATTTAAATTTATATTCTCCAACCATGTTCATCTGCCTATGTGAGTTTAAAGTGCAACAGTTAAAATTTTCATTCTGCAGTGATCCTGTTCCCAAATGTATTGTGTTAATTTCTTTGAAGAAGCATCTATTACATTTTTAAACACACTTTTTATTCTTTTCTCTTCTTTGTAAGAATATAAAACACTTTAAAGATAGAGCAGACTCAACAGCTTAAGAAGAGAAGAAAAAACCTTGCTTCCGTTCTCTGTCTCTTTCAGGCTGCAGGAAAACTACATTCTCGAGTTGGAAATCAAAGATTCACAGTATACGCAAGACTACAATTTTTAATGAGATGCACGTTTCTTTTCTGATGTAAGCCTTGCCTCAGGGGGTCTGGAAGCAAAAAGAGAAGCATTCTCCCTGCATCTTTTGCAAGCCCTCACCTGGTAAGTTCTTGTGGAGTGCTTTCAGTTTAAGAATTCTTCCATTGCTTTCATCACGAAGCACATCTCACACAGCGTCTTTGTTTTTTCCACACCTAGGAGATGGAATGACTAAGGCCTATTCGTGGCAACGGGTCACCCAAGTATCTGGAATGTTTTCTCCAAATTACTTGTAAAGTTCTATTCTGTTATATAAAGTGTAAGTTAATTATGAAATAGCCTTGTGGATCATAACTTCTAAGATCCTAACTTTTCCTCATATATATCGCTACCAATGGCCGGACATAAATGAAATATACTTCCCATGTGGCCATTCACCCAGTCTTATTGTAACAGGGGGCATTTGTCTAGGCGGCTCAGCAGAAGGCAGGGACCCCCAAAGTGGCATGGAAGGCTGCAGTCCCTGAAGTGAGGGAGGGGTTTCAAGAAGCCCCAAGGCATGTGACTCCATACCCAAATCAGCATGTGATGTGCTGCCCTGGGCAGGGACACGGTGCCCCTGGGACACAATTAGACACAGCTGGAAACTTTCCCACCTGCTTCTGAGGCAGGAAGCTGCACAGATGGACAAGCATGGAAGACATCCGCCCAGACTGGCTGGAAATGTGCACACTTCCACCTCACGTGGGGTTTGGGGGTGGAAGATTTAAATGGAGGGCATTTGGAGACTTGGCCCTTTTTATGTTCTCCTCGCTTGACTGGCCAGGGACAGGGCCAGAGTGTTCACAGGATCCAGCAGGCGCTGGGCTCCACCTGAGGCTCCTGCCTTGCCTCGCTCACCTGGTCAGGAGCTGGGCTGTGTGCCTCCCCAACGGTGGCCACAGGATGCTGCAGCTCCAAGCAGCAGAGCACTGGTCCAGGACCACTCCCACTCTCTCACTGTGAGAACAGTGCACAGATGCAAGAGCCAGGAAGGTTGGCTGGCCCCAGGGGCGCGAGCGGCCTTGGGTTCCAGTTCCCAGTGTTCAGAGCCCCTAGCAAGACTGGCTGCAGTGATCTGGCAGCATGCCCCAGCCCTGGGAGAGGGAGGTAGCTGAAGCGAGGCATGGCAATGCCGACCCACAAGTGGCACATCCCAGGGAGAGAGAGCTGGGGAGACGTGGACTCATTCATGTAACAGCCTCTGGCCCCAGGAGGAGGGATAAGAATGGAGCAGGGTATCTGGATGCTGACTCTCATTTGGGGGGTGGCCAGCTTCTTTCTGTCTTTTGGAGAAGAGATTGGTTTGGAGCTGGGGAGTCCCCAGCTCCCTTAAATTGGTCAACCTTTTAATAAAAATCTTTTTCTTTCTCCACAAATATTTGTGTTCTCCTTGTGTTTGGTGGCAGGCAGCCAAATCCGACTTTGTTTGGTAACAGTATTAGAGGTGGCCTGTCCTGAATTCATCTTCTTTGAATACAGGTGGAGCTCAGTCGCAGCTGTGTGCTTTCCTGGTGCTCTAAGGAAAACAAAAAGACTGTTTTAAAATCAAAGAAAAGTACAATCCCAGGAAAAATGGTCATGGTTTGAAAGCATAGTTTTCGAAATGTAAATATTAATCTTAAATAATCACTAAAGAAAAGAGTTCATATACTAGATTCTGCCAAGGACTAGTTATGTATTTTATGTGTATAAATAAGTATTTTTTATGTGAGATGATGAATATAATCACACTAGCCTTAGTGAGTGAAGAGCAGGTTATTTCAAAAACAGCATGTCGCTCTGGTTAACTGTCTCAAAATGCTGTTTTCAATCTTTCAGGGGGAAATGTATCTGATATCAGCAAAGCTGAAGTTTCTACAACTAATGAATTTCAAACTATGCAACCTAACATGGAGCAATCTGGAGGTTTTAAGACATTTTTTCTTGTCGAATATCAGAACTCACAAATACATTTCTAAACCTACTTTATAATACCTTCAGCCCTTATCAACACCGATGCTAAGTGGTCCCAGGTACCAATATCATAAACGAGGAAGAGTAATCTCATATTCTGAGCAATAACATGATGCTGTGCGTGCAGTTCATGCTTCATAGGATTTTCAAAAGTAGAAAATTTGGGCTCCACAGCCTTCATTCGAAGCATCTTCCAAATGTGTGCCATTTCTGCAAGCAGGGAGACGGTGGCTGGCCAGCAAGCCGAGGCCGTGGGCAGAGGTGTTCAGGGATATGAATGCAATCAGACCAGTTAGGAGCCAGGACCTTGTCGGTTCCTGTGGGCTCCACACCAAATGGAGAACATTGAGGAATCAGAATTCTACGGAGTGGTCATTGACACCAAGTACTTGTAAACCTTCTATAAGAGAAATGTGGTAGTAATATTACCTAAAACGTTCATTTTTAAGATCATTAATAATAATAACCAATACAAACTGGTGGCTTACTATGTGCAGTTCACTGTTCTAAACATATTTACCATATAAATTCATTCGATTCTCACAGCAATTTTATTATACGAGTACGCTGTGATGTCGTGTTAAGATGGGCAATGTCAGCAAAGAGATAGGAGGAGCCTGTTCAGGGTCACACCGGATGTGAACTGAGTAACCAGAATTGTAATCCTGGCTGAGGATCTCAACTACTAAGCATTACAATGAACACATATATCGTGAAAGAATTGGTGGTTGCCTAGAACCATGAAAATTAGGCTTCACATCATCATTACCGCCATCGTTTAAATATTGCGTAGACTTGGATTTAAATAACAGTTCTACTATTCATAAGCTATGTCCCCATCATCAACTTTCTTGACCTTCTTGAGTCTTATAATATTAATCTGTAAAACTGTACAGTACTTATTTTGTAGGGTTATTGTGAGATTGTTCTTAATAAATGTTAATAACGTATCTGAACCACTAACCCAGTTTACTGGCACACAGCAATACTCCAGAAAGGGTATCTTTATTACAAGTATGATAATGAGAACAATAAATGCATGTTAATTTACATGGAATTAAATGTTTGCTAAGGGATTAAGTAGATACAAGGCCGACCACAATTAAGTTATAAAAATTCCAAAGTTACTCCAAGTGCAATGAGAATACATGAGAATGAATAAAAATGAGTTGGAATTACAGAGATGAAAAAGGGATTTTGCAAGATCATCTAGTTCAACCCTATGCCTTTACGTAAGAGAAAATATGTTACCTAACCAAGAAGTCAACCAATACATTTCAGGGAAAAAGTCTAATCTTTCAAGAGGCACTCAAATTGAACATCTGGTCTTTTAAACAGGTTTTTTAACCCTTAATTGGCAAACAAGTTTTTTTTTTAAATATCAGCATTGCTTTAGAAAACATAACCTAAATATGTGTGGCAATCTGAGTCATGAATATGTATTTTCTTTGACCAGCAAATTACGGAATAAGTAATCATTTTCTAATTTCAAGGTTTCTATTCTTTTAGTGATTTAGAATTCAGACTTCAAGCCAATCTATGAAAGCCAGGTTTCTGTTCATTACAAACAATTCATCTTAATTAGCCTGAAAAACTGTTCTAACAAGAAATAAATTATTGAGCACAGAAAGCAAGTTTTGTGAAATGTTTAATGTTGGTTTAAAACCCCTTTCAAAACAAATGGTAGTTGAGGAAGCAGAAGGTTAGAAAGAGAACTTTTGTTGCTGGATTGATTTCAGATCTGTCTCTGGTTTGCATGCAGGTGTAGCAGTGTTTACTGAAAAATTTATTGTAACAGATCACATCATTAGACTCACGATGGTAATCAATGTTCATTAGGGAGACAACAAAAATTCTGTGATTATAGACCATTTGTTTCATCACAATAGGATCATTTATTTATTACTGGGTAAATTGTTACAAATCGCTCCTCTTTGGGGCAGTAGGAGTACAGAATATATGAACTTGCAGACTGAGGCCGAAAACTCCTTTCCTGGATGAAATTATAGAAATTGAAGGGGAGGGCTGAGTAGGCCCTCGTAAGAAAGGAAGGCTGTGTGTCTTATTCCCATGCAGTCCTGCGCTGTGAGTTGATGGTACCAGTGCTGGAAATGCTTCCATCCAAAGCTACTCAGTTCTTTATTTCTCCCGAATTAGACGGTTCTGAGTGTGTCAAGGTGCCCTTGGGCTACATTACAAACCGGTCCAAACAGCACAGACACTGCTCTCGTCTCTTTCTGTGACTCCTTAAGGCACTCTGAGCTACTGTGCTGTGTCACAGAGAGAGAGTGTGAGGCATTGTAATGGCTTCATCTTTCGATTTGTTTTTGTTTTTAAACCAAAACAAAAGGTCAAATCTATTCTCCAGCTGAGAGTGGGTGAGTCAGGCAGAGACAGAAGGAGTGGACATTTCAAATGGAAAGAGCTTCTTTCCTTGAACTGATACTCCCTTTCTGACTATCTAATTAAAATAAACACTGTAAGCCACACTTTGCGGCCCCAGCTGGGTTCTCCTACTCCCCATTCAAATTCCCAACAGTCAGTACACACACATATTTTTTGGGACAAATTCAACTGCTCTAGTGTGAAACCGTTCCGGGCTCACCGTCACACCCAAAGCAATGGCTCAGGGAAATCTCTGTGCTGTCAGGGGAACGAAGGCTGTTAGTGTAATTCTCATTCAGAGTTGTTCTTAGAGGGTGGCCTCAGCTGGGCAGACAGGATGAGTCAGATGACCTTATGAAAGAGAAAGGAAATTCCACCACCCACCCCTTGCAAGTTGCATCGGAAAGGTCAAATACTCTCTGGCACTCACTGGCCCTTGAGTCAGGGTCAGATCTACGTTAGTATTTTGCCTTTGCAGCTCACTGAGCAGGGAATATTACTCCTTTTTCCTTGTGTACAGAGTCCGTGTTTCTAAATACTCTCCTATTCAAAGAAAGGAGAGTTGTCCAGGAATACCAAGGATGGCCAGCCAGCCCTATTCCCGGGAAACCTAACCCTGTGATCGCTGAGTTCAGACAAGAATGAGATCAAGTTCACAGTGAGGGTGGGTGTGTATTACAGTAACAGTAGTCAGGATGAAATATGCTAAAGACCTTTGCCTGCTCTGACTTCCCATCCCACACATCTGTCCTGTTACCAAAGGACCAGACGACAAGTTCAACTATGCAGCCAGACATACGAAAATTCGGTTTATGCAAAACCAAAATCTAAAAGGCACACAGGTTTGTCTTTCTTTCAGACGCTTAAACTGAAAAGTTTCAAGTTTATTGCCCTGTCCCCGGGTCTAGTTTGAGGTGGACAAACCCATCGATTAAGAGGTTCTGCGCTGGTGGGGATTGGCCTGGACTGGGATTCCACTCACTGCCACTCCTTGCTCCTTTCTTAGCCTCACTTAACACAATTCAGTCTCAGACCTCGGCTTCCTACTCAATGAAATGAAGGGTTACAGCAGTAACCGCTCTGTGAAGTCGAAACAGAATTCAATAATACGACGTGTGGAAGAAAGCCTCCTACACAGCACATGATTAACACTCAATGTTACTTTATGTAAGAACAGAAAATGAAAAATTTATCTTTAACTGAAAGCCTAATGATTAATTTCGTGGCTATTTTTTGTTGTTTTTCTCCGTGTAACATAACCACATACACGACCTGGGAAACAGAAAAGAGACTCTGTCCCTAGTTGCAGGGCTCTCGTTTGGTTTGTATTTTGGTATAATTTTTCCAGGGTGTTTTCCTCCATGCCTTTTTAAAAATAAATAAATATCAAAAGGTACGTAACACTTGATATCAGTTTTGTAGACATTGTATCATGAGCATTTTCCTCTGTACTGCATAATTGTCATCACCAACATCCTCAATAGCTATCTTACATGCCTCTGGGTGGGTCATTCTGTGTATGATCCCCTAATCATCCCCTCTTGCTGTCCAAGTAAGTTGTTTTCAGTGCCTAAAAATAAGAAGAAGAGTCTATAATTAATATTTTTTTCTGCAGATAGCTCTCCCCCTAGTGTTTCCATAGTTCTTACATTTATCTTTGTATTCTTTGGGTAAATTGGCAAAAAAGGGTTTACCTGAACAATGGGCACAGATATTTGTAAGGCTTTTTAAAAACATTTTCTTTTCTTTTTTAGATTTTATTTGTTTATTTTTAGAAAGGGGGAGGGAAGGAGAGGGAGAGAAACATCAATGTGTGGTTGCCTCTTGAGCACCCCCTACTGGGGATCTCGCCTGCATCCGCGGCATGTGCCCTGACTGGGAATCGAACCAGCAACCCTTTGGTTCACAGGCCAGCTCTCAGTCCACTGACCCACTCCAGCCAGGGCGCATTTTCAAGGCTTTTGATGGTTGTTGCCAGGCTGTGTCCTGAGTCGACGCCGAAGCCCCATATGAAAACATCAGTTGTGTACTCCCTGGCTTTCCACCACTTTGTTCACTCCAGCTTTAACCAAGAAGCATGTCAATGTCATAACCAATCAACATCTTTGCCCTAATTATTTACCTGCCTTGGTTTATCTGTCTTCATTCAAAGTCAATTAGAAAAAAATTATTAAGTATTTATTAAGCTAAAAATCCTGAATATAAAAAGTAAACATTGGAGAACCTATTAGGATCAAAGCCTAATCTTAACTGGCATAAACCACGATGACTTTACCTAGATACTATTTTGTTTTATTTAATACAAGACACATAGTGTATACCAAATGACCCCCTTAGTAGCAGGTTAGATAGCTATTGATAATGTTGGTGATTACCATTATGTAATACACAGGAGAATGCTCATGATACCGATCTCTATGAAGCTGATACAAAGTGGTGCCTACATTTTGATACTTTGATTTATTTATTTTTCCTCTCAATAGAGCTTGCCTATCCCAAGTTCCACATCACTGGATAAGCTTCAACTTGGGTTTTCCTAGGAGACCAAGTTCATGTGACTGCACACAGTAAAAGTACCCCCCGAGATTTATTTTGGCCTTGGGACAAAATTAATAATGGATCATGTAAAGCTGCCTTGCTGCAACGGATTTAGAGTTTCAGCAACCACCCCTAATGACCCCGCAGTCTGGATCCCCCTGGTTGTTCCTTTTACTTGGTATTATTCTCACTCAATCCACCGAGCCACACCAACCAGGGCATTGCCTCACATTTTCAGAAAAACTTTGTCCACTATAATTGCATTTACTCAGTTAAGAATTAAACATTTTATTAGCCCATTGATTACTTCAACTTCACTGTTATGGATAATTTATAGCTTCAGGTGATTTTTAGATTTGAATGATATGTTCACTTAAGCATTTTTTTTAGATCCTATACAGCTTTATTCCACAAACAAACATGGCGGTCATTGTGTACGTGACTTGTAGCACTAACCATCTAGTCCTTCTTCAAACACACACACACACACGATAGCCATCAGCACCAGCAACTCTGGGTGGTACCTTTTCCTGCGCACAGAGCATCTGCTCCACGTGACTCTGCTGTGCCAAGCCGAGCACCTCAAGTGCCAGATCCAGGGTCCCCTGAATTCCACCCTGTGGCTGTAGTGTTTTCTCTGTATCCACCTTGTTTCCAAACTGTTCTCATTCTAACCTTTCATTTCTCATTCTGATCTTCCCTGCTCTGTACTCCCACCTCTGTGACCCCAATCTTGATTCCTGACCCTGGGCTTATGGCTTAGAATTGACCTCTGTCATTTTTGGAGAGCTTGCCTCCTGTGTGTCTGTCTCTGGTAGAAATCCACAGCTCAGGTCACATCACATCCAATTCTGACCCAGGTCTCCTGGCTCTTCCCCAGCCTTCCCTGACATTTCTCAGCCCCCTCAAAGAGATCATTTCTTTTTCTCTCCCATAGACAAGCATTTTATCTGTGCATCTACTATTAAACCTAATACTTTCTACCATGTATTATATGTAGTTATTAATGTAGTTGTCATAACCCCAGCTGTCCGCGGTCCCCCATAACAGCCAATGCAGAGTTTTTCTCATAAAAAATATATTTCCAGATGATTGATTGAACTATCCACTGTGACTTTTTTATTGGATTGGTTCTGCAATAGTTCATTTCAGTTATCGGTACGTTATGCACAGATGCTTGGCTTTAGTGCCAGGAAATTTTACTTTCTTGTATTCTGATAGCATTTCAAAACGTGTGACCAAAGACTGAATTTGTCCTGAGTTTTAAACAAATCAGAGAAATGTTATAGCATTTAAATGGCTTACTAATATTACTGTATCCACAGCTTTTTTTAGATTTCGAGAAAATGGAACTTTGGGGTCTTTGCCGAAGGACTCCCTGGTTGAAAACGATTGGGAAGTCGGGCTCATGTGGCCGTTTGTGGAGATACAGAGCTCGACGGCCAGAACAAATGCACCCCAGCATCCCCTCCATCCCCATTGGATGCTGCCCTTGGTACAGCAGAAGGACTCTGACATTTCAGAGGTGAGTTGCAAAGAGGCCAGACCACTCTTCAGTGCACCGTAGCTTGACAGCACTGTGGCTGCCAGCTTTTTGTTTAAAAATGCCATCGGTTTAACATTAACTGAAAAGGTAATTATTCTCCAGTTTCACAGAGCTATTAAGAGAAAAAAAAAGCCCATTGAAACTTCAGGAGATGAAATACTGTACTTTCAGGACCTGTTGGAAACCTTTCAACGTTCAGAGCAGGAAAACATACATTTGTTTTTTAAGAAGGAGATTTAAGAACTTTACTGAATGGAAAGTGAGAGAATTAATCTCAGTTGCAGAAAACGTAGTTTGGATCCACGGAATTCCACAAACCCTTCTTCATTGAGACGCCTTCCATTATTCTGGAAACTCAGTGCCATTTGTCACTGTAGCATCCTTGGTTCAGGGGCCTGCACTGCGCAGGGAAGTCCTGTGTTACAAAAGTAATGATGTCACTGTATTAAAGACACCTTGAGTTACTTTGAACTGTGAAATGCTGTCAGTTACTCTAACGATGAAACACTTCTTTATATTCTGTCAGCAAATGTTAAGGAGCACGTAATCAGCCTGGAGATGTTAAGGATTTGTGACCAGGTCAGGGATATTAAAGAAACAGCCAGCCCAAGAGATCTTTACCTGCAATAACCTTCCCAATTTAATTGTAAAGACAGAACATATCATCTAAATAACAACTGAGGATAAACTGAGTTTATATGAATTTCAGAAAAATGATAAGGAATGGAGAGATTTTGCAGTTATGGGGATTGCAGACTGTTTTTTTAGAGATATCGAGTTTAAAAATCAGAAACTATGGGATAGGGCTGTCTTACTTGCTAGGTGACTTTAAACATGTGTCTCTGAACCACAGCTAAACAGAATCAGAAGTGCTTCACAAGCTGTAAAAGACTGCTCAAATATTAGTTATTATTCAGATGACCTCCTGCAGCTTTAAACAGAAATGACTACATTTTGAGTGGATTACAAATATGCCAGTGCATTTTTAATGCTAATATTTCTTGACAGTTTTATAAAACCTTTTAATTATCCTGTTTCACAAGGTAGATTACTCAATGACTTTAAAATGTGTAAATAAAAAAAAAAAAGAAAGAAAGAAAAGGAAAAACAGCTGGAGGGAGGCTGCTAAATGAATTGATCATGGGACCGCCTCATGAAAAAAGAAACTGAACACTCACTTCTAGATTCTTAAAAGCTAAGTATAAAACTGCTTAGCTACAATAGAAAGCAGTATTTTAATCTACTGAAGGTTATTACAGTAGAGAATTTTTTATTTAAAAGTCTAGAAAGCAGTATTGAGCACCAAAAAATAGTTATTTTATTTGTTACTTGTGCAGTTTTAGATTTCTGAAAAAAGACATACAGAAAATAAAGTATACAGTAAAAAACAGAATAAACGGGAGTGGGCACAAGTAGGTTTACAGCTGTAATACACATAAATAATACAATAATTAGCAAATAATAATGTAAGAATAAACTCAGTGTCATGTACTCATGACTGTGAGCCTATGCTTGTCACCGCTCTATTTCATAAGATGATTTATCGTACGTACGACTGTTTATTGGTACACTTAGAGCAGGGAATTTGTAATTAGAGAACTAGGGTATGCTGATGACTTCGCAGTTAGCCTTTTTTAACAGTTGCTGTTTATTCAGGAAGCATATGAGAAACAGATCTAAACATCACAGAAGCAAATGACCCCCTTTCAATTGTATGGGTTACAACATAAATATGGAGCAAAAATCAAATATAAGTGAAGAAGCAATTCTTTGGGGAACTTCCCTCCCTTGGCTATGTCTCTGTTTGTTCAATCTACCAACTGATTGAAGAAAAGCAAGTCTCGGCTGCCTTCTAAGCTCCGAATTGTGATTTCTTTTCTATGATGTTGTTTCCTAGAACAATTGTCATGGAGCTAGTACAACCATTGGAACACAAGATGCATGGATCAGCCATGTGATGGCAAAATGCAATGCGCAAATAGTGTCCCCAGTACTATGTTTACTGACAGTCCTATCCATTGTTGTGACCGGTCCACTTATAGGGTAAGGAACTAGTTCCAAAGGTGGCATGGAGATCATGGCCAAAAGGCAAAGATAGCCCCAGTGAAGGCCTTAAATGTTGGGATTTAGTTACAGACTTGAGAAAGAAATCCTCTTAGTATCAGTGGACTCTTCATGGTTGACACACTCTCCAGTGTGTCCTACAGGTCTTTCCATTCATATCACAGACTAGATAGATTTCATTAATGACTTCAATTATTCACCCTTCTTTGTATCTGCCCCCTTTGCCCTGTGACTTTGCATTTCCTTCCACAATAGGTCCAATGACTCCGAGTTCAGCAGTATGATCTGCTTTAGCCCTGAGAAGGAGATGGGATTGATAGTGTGCCTGGGCTTTGAGAGGTGTTTCTGCTTTGTCCTTTATGCCTTGTCCCAGTGAGTCCTTGGGTCCCAGGAGAAGGATGAACAACAGAGAACAGAGCTCCACCCGAGGACTCCAACCCAGCCCAGAGAGCCAATGCTTGGCTGGCTGCATGTGTGTAGTTCAACTAAAACGTCTCTTCCTTGTCTTGTCTGGATCCATCACCCTGAAAATTTGTGAGAAATAATAAATGATTGCTTTCTGAAGCCATTCAGTTTGAGTGCTTGTTACATAACATTTCTTAAATATTTTATTTATTTTTAGGGAGAGGCAAAGAGAAGGAAAAAGAAAGGGAGAGAAACATCAACTGGTTGCCTCTTAAATGTGCCCCCACTGGGGACTGAACCCACAACCCCAGCACGTGTCCTGGGAGTCAAACCCCTTGTTTTGTGGGATGATGCCCAACCAAGTGAGCCACACCAGTCATGGCAACATTTTTATTTTTATTTTTTGTGAATAAGAGATAACTGATAAAAGTAGCTAATCTCAGAATTGTGTTCTTTCATGTATTTAGGGCCTCTAGAAAAATTCATGCTTTTAGCATGTATGAGTTTACATGCTAGATATTTGTTTTAAAAAAAAATTATACATGAGTTGTGTTC
>VMDR010028372.1:0-13178 GCA_007922815.1 Macrotus californicus
TTGTTTGAAATGTATATGAGTTCAAATAATATAACTTGGGTTTTAAATGTTTTAAAACATTTTTATGAAAGATTTAATATAATATATGCAATTATTTAATTTAAAAATCAATAATCTTAAACTCTTTATACTCACATGCCCTTAAATGCCTTCAAATACCTAAATGTCACCCAAAAGCCAGCTGGCAGACCACTCCTCTGATTATGCAAACAGCTTCATAATGAAACAGCTTCTCTGCTTCTTCCAGATTTCCATTCCCAGGCTCCTTTCCAGATAGAGTCCCTAGAGACTCACGGGGGAACTTAAAAAAAAAAATAGAGAAGATTTTAAAAGCAAGTGATACATAAAATATTTTCAATCTTATATAAAATTTGTTACAGCTGTTTTTTATCAAGCCTGGGTATTCTCTTGGGGTACAGTCTCTTTTGTGTACAGAGCAGTTTCTTATTTTAATTTCCTACATAATTTAAACCTTGATGAATTGATTTCATTAGCACATTAAATCTGCATAGCACTTACATTGCCCATTTCTCTTAACATAAGCTAAGAAAAAAAAAATATCCTCTGTTGTTGTTTCAGATTTCATTTGGGTAGATTGGGTTCTGACTGATTGCCTGCTCTTCATTACCTCATCACAAGTTGCATTGATTAAGACTAAAGTAGCTACACTTCTAACATCTCTCTATGTCTTATTTAAAGCTTATTTCAAACTTTTATTCATTTTAAAAATTGTGCATTATACATACTTGGAAATGGTTTCCAAAAATTCTTTCAGCCCATAATATATTCACTAGCTCTTGATTTTCACCTTGCCCACCCTAACACCTTTCATCTAGTGCAATTTTTAAACATCAGCTGTGTTCTTTACTTCCCAAGTTATCATTGCATAGAGCTGACAAAAATAAAGATTCAGAGATCTTTACGGGAAAGAGGTATTTTTCCTGCCCCATGACCTGTACTGTAACTGTAGACAGATTAGGTCTCCATTCAAATGGTATCATCATTTTGTCACTTGACAAGATGATGAAATTATTATCATTTGACAAAGGTGCAAACTGAGGCATAAAATGCACAGAAAAATCCAGGAATCAAACTTTTGACTTACATGACTCTAAGATCTGTGTTTGGAACACCTCACTACCTTTTTGAAAAGGATATGTAGTTTATTTTCTTTAGACTGCCTAGCATTCGAAAAGAAGATAAGTGAAAAAGAGGAGAGGTAATACAGTAGAAGTAATTAAAAATGAGGGCATCCATATTTCTTTTCATGCTGTGATTTTTTTTTTCTGATGGGGGACTAATTCCCTGAATTGCTAACTTGGTTTTCAATAGCAGGGCATACGAAGTCTAGAGAGCCATTCTCTCATTACAAATTCAATACTGTGGTGACTCAATAAGATGTTGCACTTTGAAAATTTAGATCAGCCCCGATGAAAGAGAAAAACAAAAAGGCACTATCTTTGAAGACAAACTAACAGTAGTAAGTAAATGATGACTTTACTCCTTGAGAACCCACATACAAATGATTTGTACGTTTGCAGCAGTAACAGTTCTTGGAGATATTTTTCATGCAGGTCAGTCAGATTTATCCACTTGGTTGGGTTAAAATTCGTACAGCTTCTCTTATATTCAAGAAGCCATAATCTTAACTGTTTGAGAAAGAGGTGGTGGGTAGGTAGAACCGTGACAGCTGCAAGTTCAGGACTTCATATGCTGTGAGAGAAGCCATGGGCACAGGAAAAAGGGCTTTACAAGACCTCAGTACAGGTATTCTCTCTGATAATGAAAAAGACTAACACAGATAGACACTGTGGACATTCATTAATACTAAAAACACAGTCGGAAAAGCATTATTCCAGAACCCCTTCCTCAAGCAAAGCTTCTATCTCCACTTACGTTCTTAAACTAGGGGAGTCAATCACACAATTGACACTTTCTGAGTTT
Source organism: Macrotus californicus (assembly GCA_007922815.1). Lineage (NCBI taxonomy): Eukaryota > Metazoa > Chordata > Mammalia > Chiroptera > Phyllostomidae > Macrotus > Macrotus californicus. Next base: position 1,945 of record VMDR010028372.1, read on the forward strand.
TGTGCAAGGCCAAACTATGAGCAAAGTCTCTGCCCTCTTAAACTTATAAACTACTTATTCTATTTATGAACATGGCCTTTTACTCCTACCTATTTTATTGTCACTTAGAATGTGTTAAACATTCTTTTCATAACAGTAAGTAACACAAGTAGTGAAATGTCCAATGTTTCTTTCCCCAAACACCCTGCTTTTTGTTCATTATCCCATTCCAGAGAAGGCCTGATAGCAAAATATTAATGGCAATTTCATTGTGAGCTTTTGTGCCAAAGATCAAGTCATGTTTATATTTAACTGAAGACCACACTCACGATACAGGCTGTGGGTATCCTACATTGCACTGCACTTGTACGTAATTCAAAACCACATACTCAGTAGGACTCTGCAACCGATGTTTGAATGAATCATTAGAGCCTTCAATTATGCTTTATTGGTAACTGACAATTGTTGTTATCATCAGATGAGAGTTTAGCAGGGTAGAAACATAAATTATAGTGAAAATGTACCCTGGTGTCCAAAAATCTATGTGAGTTATATTTCAGTTCCATCTTTGACAGTTTAGTTCAAAGATGCTTAAGAAGCTGTATGTTAATATCAACTGGTCCAGTGATCACTCCCATGCTCCCATATTTGACTGCGGAACCCACTCTGTTCCCTTGACCTATGACTTATGTCTTACTAAAACATATCCAATAAAGATATAAAATAATAGAGATATTATTTTACAAGTATTCTATCTATATATGGATAAATAAAAATATATGTCCATGTTTCTACCTGGTTCCTATGCCCAACAGTTTTACCATGCAATCATTATATAAAATCTACATTCATTCATTTCACCCTCCAATTTTAAAAATAACCATGAGTATGACTAGACATTATTGAAAAGGAAAAAAGTTTTTAATTCAGAGTGCTGCATTAACACAACATGCTATTATGTCCCCAGCAATGCCTTTCTGTGCACTATGTAACTTTCCTGAACTCTGAGTATCTCCTGCAGTTAAAGGGTGTTCCATCCATGCATGATATGGATAACCCTGTAGAGAAGTTAATAATTATGGTGATTATTAATTTTGGGCCAAATTATCACACTGTATTTCTAGGAGAAAAATGAGCCAATACCATAGATCTCATAAGGTTGAAGTTCAACCAGAGCAAGAAATTGATCATATACCTGTTCAGTCAGCAAACCCACATCTTGACAGAATAATGATGTAGATTCCACATTTCAAAATGGTATTGCATACCAAGTATAATTCTAAATTTATGCCAGAAACCTTGAGCTCAATAATTTAATAGCTGTGATACCTAGTAATTGGAACTAAAAAGATTTAACATGTTGTCTTTCAATGTTACTTATGCAGGGAAAATTACTCACATCACTTCTTTTCAATGATGTCTGCTGACTTCTAAGGGCAGGGTGTTTTTTTAGGAGGTATCTCTGGGAAAAGAGAGTAAACTAAGAGGTAAATTTGGTCTGAAAACTCTGTCTTATAGCACCACCCAGGTTAATACAAAAATTAAAAGCTGATTTTAATGAATATTTGGTGTTGCTCACAAAGGAGGATTTGCTAATATCAACACTCCTGTTAGGACCTAAAAGCCTTGTGTTTTATACTCCGTTGTCATTTTGAACTCGTACTTCCTTTTGAAGATTAAACCTGTCTTACCTAACTGTAAAACAAACCTTCCTTTAGGGTTGTTCTTCTACCCTTGAAGTCAGAAGGTAATTTCTCAAACAGTGATGTGAAGAAATTAAACATGACTCGATGCAGGAGAGAACAATACTCTAAAGATAAACAAAGTCCTTCTGCTATACCAATTTTGCTATGAGTGATTCAAATGATAAAAGTTACTGAGAAGAACATGGTTGCTATGAGATTGCAGATCAGCCCAGCAAGAGAGAAACATTTGTGTTTATAATTGTATTTTAAGAGACTGTATAAATAACTGGATTTTTCTTTCCAGAATGATTTGTTTCAACTGACGTGCTTAAATCTTTACATAATTTAGATTCATGATGGTATAATTTTTCCCCCAAAAAATCTAAATATAGGTGAATTGTTAATTCCCTAAAAAATTTAAGTATCTACTTAGAGATGATTTATTAAAGTGTAGAGTTTTATGCAGTTTTATGTATTTATTTTTAAGTGTATTTGGTTATGCTATTATAGTTGTCCCATTTTTTCTCCTCTTTATTGCCCTCTGTCCTGAAACCCCCTCCCAACAGCATTCCCCCTCACCTTAGTTTATGCCTATTGGTCCTACACATAAGTTCTTTGGCTTCTCCATAACCTATACTATCCTTAATCTCCCCCTGTTTATTTTGTACCTACCAGTTATACTTCTTATTCCCTGTAACTTTTCCCCCCTCCCTCCCCCTGCTAATCTCCATCCATGTGATCTCCATTTCTTTGATTCTGTCCCTGTTCTAGTTATTTGCTTAGTTTCTTTTTTTTTTTGGGGGGGGAGGGTTGATTCATTTGTTGATAGAGGTAACTTCATTGTAATTTTATGTTCATAGTTTTGATCTTCTTTTTCTTAAGTAAGTCCCTTTAACATTTCATATAATAAGGGCTTAGTGATGATGGACTCCTTTAACTTGACCTTGTCTAAGAAGCACTTTACCTGCTCTTTTATTCTAAATGATAGTTTTCCTGGATAGAGTAATCTTGGATGTAGATCATTGGTCTTCATGACTTTTAATATTTCTTCCCAACCCTGTCTTGCCTGCAAGGTTTCTTTTGAGAAATCAGCTGATATTCTTATGGGAACTCCTTGGTAGGTAACTCTCTCCTTTCCTCTTGCTGCTTTTAAGGTTCTCTCCTTGTCTTTAATCTTGGGTAATTTAATTATGTTGTGTTTTGGTGTGTTTCTCCTTGGGTTCACTTTCTTTGAGACTCTCTGAGCTTCCTGGACTCGCATGCCAATTTCCTTCACCAGATTGGAGAAAGTTTTCTTTAATTATTTGTTCAATTATAAGTTTTCAATTTTTTGCTATTTCTCTTCTCCTTCTGACATCCCTATGATTTGGATGTTGGAACATTTAAAGTTGTCCCAGAGGTTCTGAAGCCTCTTTTCATTTTTGTTTTTTGAATTCTTGTTTCTTCATTCTGTTCCAGACAAATGTTTATTTTTTCCTTCTGTTCCTAATTTGAGTCTCGATTTCCTTCCCTTCCCTCTTGGTTCCCTGTATGTTTTTCTTTATTTCACTTTGTATAGCTTTCACTTCTTCCTTTATTTTGCAGCCATACTCAGTCATTTCTGTGAACTTCCTGATTATCAGTGTTTTGAACTCTATGTCTGATAGGTTGGCTATCTCTTTGTCCTTTAGTTTTTTTTCTTGAGTTTTCATCTCTTCTTTCATTCAGACCATACATATTTCTTTGTCTCAGTGCACTTGCTATGTTCTAAGGGGCAGAGCTTTAAGTATTTGCCAGGGTGGGGCAACCCACTGCACTGTACTGTGGCAAGTCTGGATGAATGTTTCTCCTTTAACTCCTTGGTTGTTGAACTTCCATATAGTTTGATTTTTTGACAGTTCTAGTTTTTGGTTTTAAATTGGTTGTTATCCTTTTGGTTGTTCAAGGAAGTGAAGTGTATGTACCTACACATCCATCTTGGCCAGAATCTCTGAGTTTTCTGTAGTTTTTACAAATTTATACAATTATCATTGTTGTGCAATTCATGTAGCAGGCACAAGTGGAAAAAATGAGATAAGATGAAAGATGCTGCCATACACAGATACACATATTTTGGTCCAGAACATCATAAAAATAAAATGAGATTATATGCCATTTGTGAAAAAAAAATTTTTTAGACAGTTACAAATAGTTCTAAAATATATACTTTATATAGTATATTTTTTATTTCAGTGTCCAGTAAAGCTGATATTCTATTCTTGCTAATAATTTCCCTCATCTACTATTGTAATCATATAAAATATTTCATATAGAGGTTCTTTGTATAACTCTTAAATAATTTCAACACCATCCTCATGAATTTAAGATAAATTTTAAACCAGCACTCTATACTCTATTTGCTATTTCTTGTGTATGTCTGTCAGGGGGAAATTTCTAGTCCGACTAAAGCCATATAAATACATTTACTAGATTGTAGCAGAGATATGTTCTACAATAAGTGGGAATCCAATTCCCAAAGAATTGACACATAGGTAGAATTATTTTGACAGTGAATCTGTGGAATGGACAAGAATGGATAATGATGAAAGCAGTGTTATAGGAAGACTAGTGTTGGAAATTAGTGGACTATGTAAAGCATGTAGTGAATGTTGTGCTTTCATACTGGATTTTCCTTATTTCTTTATTTCAGAGTATGTCACTCTACAATCTTGTTTTAATTGGTTGTATGCAAACTGTCAAACCTTACCTGCTGAGTTTTGGATATGAGAAAAGGAATGTTGGGCCTGATACTCTAATAATTATCTAGGTTTTTACTTTATAGGAAAATTAGGAAAGGAAAACCTACAGATGCTGATAGAAGCAGTGAACCACCATGGGATAAATGACAAGCAAAGCTGGGACTTATGAGTCATAAACCATATACTCACAATGTCCATAGGCCAGGAAGGGAGAGGAAAAGTAAACAAAACAAAAACTGAGTGTTTATTTTATTATTAATTGTGTTGTTCTTTCCATTTGGATGTATGTTTAAATATTTCCAGAATATGCAGTGATTTACAAATGAATAAGTAAAGAATATTATCTGAAAAATTACAAGATAAAGAACTTAAAAATATGATTCAAGTTCTATGTCTCCAATTTTAGTTATATGTTCCTGTTTCATTAAACATGTAAAGAAAAAAGATATGTTAGGAAACTAATATGTGGAGATAGTAAATTTTGTTTTACTTTTATATGACTGTGAGATAATGCACACAAAAATTTTATGTAACTAAAAATGTGGAATAAATCTGGAAAAAAGGAAGAGATGCAGATGTGGAATTGGGTGTCTAAAGCCAAGAATTCAGACTTGAAGACTGGAAACAATAGTGTGTTCTCTCCTGCCATGAGTACAGTGAGAAATGAAGGGAAGGCCAAGAGTTGAGCCTTCATTCAGGCCTCACTATGCATCTCTCTTACTCCACCCAAGTTCCCAAAGCCCACATTCTTTTTCACTTTTCACTAAATTAGTCTGGGGCAGAGTGTGAAGTCTTTCAACACCATGTGAACAAAGGCATTGGATATAAACACAACTTTAAAGAAGTGTACAGAAAGACAAATGGAAGAGCTTTGTGGTTGGGCTTCCACTTTTTATAACAACTACATCCTATGAAGCACCTCATATGCTGAAGTGAAGAGAAGCAGGGCTAGATTTGATGCACTTAAGAGTCTTCAGCATTTTGCATGCGATGTTACACATACTAATTACAAATGACACATGAAACAGATCTGTCCTTAGTGGATCTAGCGTTCAGTTTGGAAGACTTGACACGTTACTTACACTGAGAGCTTAATAAGAATTACGAATTTAGAGTAGAGGTATTTATGTATTAAAATAATTGAGGGAGGCTCTACAGAAAAAAAAGAATTAAATGCCCCTTAATGAATAGGGTTTAGAAGAAGAGATTATTGTGCAGGTGAGCAAAGAAAGTATTAAATACTTTCAAAGTTCTGAACAAGCTTATTTGATCAGGACGTCAAATAGTTGTCTAGTGAAACACTGAGAGAAAGAGCCTGGTGGCCATGAGCCACGTTCTGTGTCCACGATTTCCCCTGTCATTGCACACAGACCTGCCTTCTCCTCTTTTCCTTTTGGCCTCCCATTTTGCTTCTCACTCAGTTTTAGCCTTGAGTCTAGGGTCAGAATCATTACTTTGTTGTTTCTAAATTTATAAACAATATCAATTTAGTGTTTCTAAAGTGTTAAGATGGCATCTCATTTCTGGCTGTCTCTTTTGTGAAGTTCTACAGCTTCACAAATTTTCACATGCTCTTTCTCAGCGATTTTGAATTCAGATCGTTAAGTCAGAGGATTTGTGGAATAGTTCTAGAATGAAAAAGGAGGTTGTAACTATCAGTTTATTAATAGCAAAACCAACTGGAAATGCAAGGAGAGAATCTATGTTTAAATGACTTTTTATATCAATAATTAAAGGTTGTCCAGAAAGTGGTTACTGTCTCTATGTGGTAAGATGGTCACAAGTGAGAAATGTTAGAAACATTAAAATGTAAGCAAGGGAAACGTGACATAAGATAGATGAGCATAAATAGAAACTGCAAGTTGGTCTACTCTTCAACATGTCTCTGATTAGGACACACTGGAAGTGAATTATACACACACCTTTCAACATAATTTTTTCCATTTAGTTGGCTATTAGAACTCTGGAAAAGTGCCAACAGACAAAATATTGCAAAAAGCAGTGGAGAATATGACTGAATATATTTCCACAAGATTTGGCTGAACAGATAGGATAAAAAATAATCTGTGTATTCAGTCATTTTCAAGATTGATAATGATTATTTGAGCTTCCTGCACTTGTCTTATTTTAATTCAATACTTGCTCAGAGTCTTCTCCCAGGAAATAATGGCAGTGACCCTGCCATTTGGCACAGTAAAGCAGGGAGGAGCTGGGTATGGGTCTGTAAAAGAAGCCTTCCAGGTGGCAGTGAAAGAACCCCACCTGTCATTGAGTATCACTGCTGAGTATCAAATTGTGCAATTGACAACATTAGCTAATTTTTCCATTTATTTCTAAATCTTCATATTGCTAAGTTAGAATGTTGCACTAAAATGCATTTATTTTCTCTGCTTAAGATTTGGTAAACTGACAGCAATGGAAAAGGTAAAAAAGACCTGTGGAATCAGTGTATGGCATAGAGAATAGAACATGAGAGATTTTTAACAAATCAAAGGATTTAAGAAATGATAGAATAATGGTGACTGAAAATGAAAATAAATCCAATACTTGAATGTATTCATGGAGGGGAGGTTTGTTCAGAGGAGGGGACAGTCTTGCCAACAAAATCTTCTGTGAGCTCTTGATGAAGTGGAAGCAAATAGCATGTATGATGGCAGTTTGGTGCAAAACTAAAATCATAGGAGTTAACGGAAAAAATGTGCACAGTGTATTTATTTCCTTCTATTTTATAACCCATTTAACTTTCCAATAGAAAGGAGTCAAAATAGCTGGCTGTCTACCCACTAATCTAACTTGCCACCAAAAACAGCATTAAGAAACGGACCTTCTATTATCTTATTTTAAAATGTAAATTGGCAAGCAAAGGGCATGAATGTATTACAACAGGAAAGGGAAAAAATAGAAAAAATAAAATTGGAAATTTTACCCAGTGTTACTAGAAGAAATTGAGAAAAAGCTTTAACAAGGGAAAACAAAAGATATAATTCTATCTTTGGAATGACTGAAGGAGATATTACACTCATGAACCAAACAAAGAGCATTTGAATTAACCAAAGTTAGGAATGAAGAAAATACCAAGAAAAATTCTTAGATTCTGAAACAAAAAGATAAATAAATTAAACATATACAATAAAAAAGAAGAAACATAAGGAATCAAATAAGCAGATTAAATATCTGACTTAAGAGATTTCCCTAATCAGAGAATTAGAAAGTAGAGCATAACTGGACTTCTGGTCAAGATGGCAGCTTAGGTATACACAGCTTGCCCCCTCATGCAACCACATCAAAATTACAACTAAAATATGGAACAACCATCACTCAGAATGGGAGTCTGACAACTAAGAAATTAAAGAAACTACATCCATCCAAACTGGTCTCAGGGCAGAGACATGAAGTGGGCTCCCACATTCATGTGTGGTGGATAAAAGTTCAGGATGGACATCTCAGGAATGAGGAGTCCCAGCCCCACATCAGACCACCAGTCCAGGGTTCTAATGCCGGGAAGATAATTCCCCATAACTTCTGGCTATAAAAAACAGCAGGGTTTGAGTCTGTGGAAGAAACTCCTGGAGTCCCAAACAGTTCCCCTTAAAGAAGCAACACATGAACTTACTCAGACTCACTCCCTTTGAGCTCCAGCACTGAGGTAGCAGCTTGAAAAGGAACCAAACAACAGTAGAGTGGATGAAACCAAGAACCAAACAAACAACTTGGAACATAAGAAAGCAAAAAAAACAAACAATCAGAACAACAAGAAGAAAAAACAAATGAGCAGCCTCTGGAACAGTTTTGAGCATTCCAACATTTGAATAATAGGGATGCCAGAAGGAAAGAGAAAGAGCAAGAAATTGGAAATCTATTTGGAAAAATAATGAAAGAAAACTTTCCTGATTTGGTGAAGGATATTGACATGCAAGTCAAGAAAGCAAGCACAGAGAATCTCAAACAAGATGGATACAAAGAGGCCCCCTCCAAGACATGTCATACTTAGAATGCTGAAGATTGAAAGTAAAGAGAGCTTAAAAGCAGCAAGAGGAAAGCAGTTAGTTACTTACATCAGAGTTTCCATAAGACTGTCAGCTAATTCCTCAAAAGCAACTTTGCAGGCTAGAAGGGATTGGCAAGAAATATTCAAAGTCATGAAAAGCAGGGACCTACAGCCAAGATTGCTCTACCCAGCAAAGCTATCATTTAGAATCAAAGGGCAGATAAAGAGCTTCCCAGGCAAGAAAAAACTAAAGGAGTGCATCATCACCAAATCATTATTATATGACATGTTAAAGGGACTTATTTAAGAAAAAAAAGATCAAAACTATGAACAGTGAAATGACAATAGGTATCTATCGATGATTGAACATAAAAAAACAAACTAAGTAAACAAGAAGAACAGAGACAGAATCATGGATATGGAGAGTGTTTTGATAGTTGCCAAATGGAAGGGGGTTGTGGAGGAATGGGTGAAGAGGTGAGGGGATTAAGAAGTACAAATAAGACACTGGCTGGTGTGGCTCAGTGGTTGAGTGCTGGCCTGAGAATCAGAGGGTCGCTGGTTCCATTCCCAGTCAGGGCACATGTCTGGGTTGTGGGCCAGGTCCCCAGTGAGGGGTGTGCAAGAGGTAACCACACATTGATGTTTCTCTCCTATTCTTTCTCTCTCCCTTCCCCTCTCTAAAAAATAAAATAAATAAAATATTTAAAGAAAAAATAAGTACAAATAGGTACAGAATAGCCACGAGATGTAAAGTACAGAATAGGAAGTGGAATAGGCAAAGAACTTACACATATAACACTTGTACATGAACAATGGTATGGAGATTGCCTGAGTGAGTGGGAGGTGCTGAGGTGAGGGGAGGGGGGCAAAGGGAGGAAAATTGGGACAATGGTAATAATCAATAAAATACAATTAAAAAAGAAAATAGATCAGATACAATATCAAGCATTAATAAATTTGTTGCCATTGTTGAATAGAGATACCTGATCCTGATAGAAATGACTTATTGATTGCTCTAAACAATGACTGGAAAGACACCAAAAGGCAATATATCATCTTGTGAAATTTCCAACTACTTATGACCAAGAGAAGACATATTATCCAAATAGTAAACCAAAGACCTTTAAATAGTGACAGACATCAAATCGCCAGATATTTTATCAAGAACACCAGGTGGTAAAACAGAGTGGACAAAGCCTCTCAAGAACTCTGAAAAAATAACTGTTTGTCTAAATTTCCATATTCCTTCAAACAATTAATTCAGACTGAGAATGGATGAACTTAAAGGATGAAGTCTGAACATTTCATAAGGTGAATAGAAATAAGGACTACAGGGCAAAGAGGATCAACCCGAGAAGCAGAACAGAATAGTTCCTGGTTGTTTTGATTTGAACTAAGGTTCAGCAGAAGGAGTGCTGCTTGGCCAAAATGAGGCATTGATGGCTGATAACTCTGAAAATCTCGAGAATAGATGAAAGGCATACATGGGGGAGTCAAAGCATAGATATAGCTTAAACCTGGTGTCATTTACATTCTCCATGAGTGGTACAGGGGTTGTGACACTGGACCCAAAATGTGACAGATAAAATCCTTGCTTACTTTCCTCTCAAAGAATATTCATGGTCATAGAAAAAGTGAGTGTTTTCTGTTGGTATGCATTTCACAGAATCACTCATGGACATAGTCTAGTGATTGTAACTATAGTTTTATTGCAGAATAAAAACTTCACCAAATTTCACAGGATAGAAATGAGAGCACAGCCAGCTGAATATGAGAGGTGTACTTTAGGGGAAGTTGGAGGGGAAACAGATGGAAACACAAATGTCTCCTTTTTAGAAAATGAGAATTCAACAGGTGCTCCCTGTGCTAGAGGGGACAAGGCGGGGACTCTAGTCCTGAGGGGGTGTCAGTGGAGTGATGAGGTGTAGTGAAATAAGCACAGAGAAGGGCTACATACAAACAAGTGAGGCCCAGAGAGTGAGGGAAATGACAAACACTGGACATTTTTTGAGAAACTGTTTTTTGAGGTCTGATCTTTTTGAAAGATCCTGGTTAAGATGCAGAGCAATGATGTGCATAAAACATAAACTTCTTTACAGAAAAATAACCAAGTTTCAAGGAGATTAGGTAACCTGCCAGGTGTATGCTGATGCAGAGAGATATGACTTGGGTTTGAAGCCATTTCACCTGAGTCCCAAAGCCCATACCCAAACCCACAGAGCAGCCCCCTCTCACCACAGGTCCCTTCTTCTGTACAAAGTGCGTGGCCAAAAATCAAGACCTCCTGATTCCAAACGTGTCTGCTTGTCACTTCCCGGTTAACACACTCTGAGCAAGTGCTGTTCTGTTGTGTGAGAGTAAGAGAAGAAAAGAGTCATAAAGGATTAAAAAGTCCATTCTTGTTCTCAAAGCTCTGAAGCGCAGTCTGAAAGAAAGTAAGACTGTTGTTACAGCTCCAGGAAATCACAAAGCCAAGGCAACCACCCACCATAGTAAAACCCTGGCCTATCCGTTGGACTTCTTGAGTTCTAGGACAGTATAGATATCAGATTGGTGCAGATAAAGAAATGAGATAGTAGTTCTTTTAAAATATATATGTGGCAATATAGATCTGTGAGATAAAAATTATACCTTTGTTTTCATACAAAAAATGACATGAAAAATATACTTTGTTAACATCTTATAACCTCATCTATTTTTATTTGTGAAAATATATTGGAAAAATTGTTAATTTTCAATTTTACTATTTAAGTTATCTTTTATCAGTAATTTTTAAAAACACTGTTATAATATTATAATATCAAGAAAAATTCAGAATATGTCATTGTTCCTTCTGCAATACCTGGTGTTGCATAAACTGTC
>VMDR010028373.1:0-13178 GCA_007922815.1 Macrotus californicus
CTTGTTTGATTGTTGTGGCTAGGATCTCCAGTACTATGAGAAACCTTCAAATTCTGCAGAAAGAGAAAGTCTAAGTATTACTATTTGATTGTTTACAATGTTTTAAACATTGTTGAACAAAGGTCTTAGTTCAGTCTGCTCTAAGAAAATACCATAGACTAGGTGGTTCATAAACAACAGAAATTTATTTCTCACAGTTCTAGTAAAAAGTCCAAGATCAAGGTGCTGGCAGATTTTGTGTCTGGTGAGAGCCCAGTTCCTCAGTCACAGGTGGTTGTTTTTTTTTTTCCTTTAACTTCACATGATGGAAGAGGCAGAGGGATCTCTCTGGGGTTCTTTTTATAAGGAAACTGATCCTATTCATGAGGGCTCCTTCATGTGGTCATCACCTCCCAAAGGCTCCACCTTTATACACCATCACATTGAGGCTTAGGTCTCAAATGATGAATTTTAGGGGAAAAATATTCTGTACACTGAAATCTGTAAAATATTGATGAAAAATTAAAGAAGACACAAATAAACAGAAAGCTATTTTACGCACTGTTGGTGAGAATGTAAATTGGTATAGCCACTATGGAAAACAGAATGGAATTTACTAAAAGAGAAAAAAATCTAGAACTATCATATAAGCTAGCAATCCCACTTCTGAATATATATCCAAAGGAAATGAAATCATTATTTGGAAGAGATGTCTGTACCCCCACATTCATGGAAGCATATTCCAAAAGCCACAATATAGAAACAACCTAAGTGTTTGTTGATGGATGAATGGCTACAGAATATGTGGTATATACATATGATGTGATATTATTTAGCCATAATAAAGAAGGAAATCTCTCTATTTATGACAACATGGGTGACACCGGAGGGCATTATGCTAAGTAAAATAAGCCAGTTTCAGAAAGATACATACCACATGGTAACATTTATTTGTGGAATTAAAAAATAATAATAAAATACCTCATATAAACAAAGAGTAGAATGGAGGTTGGAGAGACTTGAGGAAGGGAAATAGAATAGGGTTGGTAAGAGGTACAAACTTTTAGTTGTAAGTACAATAAGGTCTTGGGATCTAATGTGTCATGTAGTGAGTATAGTTGATAAGACTGTGTTGTATAACTGAAATCTGCTAAAAAAGTAGAACTTATGTTCTCAACCAAAAAAACTGTGGAAAAGATTACTATGGACTTTCATGGAAAGGAATATTCACTTCCATTTGGAGAAAACTTCATGGAGAAGGTAACAATTTGAGTTGAGTCTTGAACATCATCTTGAAGAGCTCATTTTAGCCACAGCAAACAGAAGAAGCAAGGCTCTGGAGACAATAAAGAACAGGATGTGTACTAAGATGGGCATTCACCTGGAATGCTATGGGGTGGCTATGATTTAGGGCATCCATAATGCCATTAAAATGTCTGGAAGCACTGAAAGAAGTGTGTGATGAAGAGATAAAAGGGAAGATGACAGGTGAGAGAATGCCTGCTCTTTAGAGATAAGTGACAGAAGAGGATTTGTTCAATGCACCTGAAAGTCATATTTAGAAAGAACCAGACTAGTTCCACAAAGGCAGAGCTGGCCAGTGAGTCACATATCACAGAAAAATTACAGAGGTAGAAATGGGAGGAGGACATTTATAAGCTATTATGAGATTACTAGTGATGTCTGAGAATTCACATTGCATGGATGATGTGGGGGAAAGAAGGAGTTTTTTTTGTGACCTTTGTGACGAAAGAAAGGCATGGGCCCAGAGACATACGAAAAGATGGTAAGCATCACTAGCCATCAGAGAGATGCAAATTAAAATCACAATGAGATACCACTTCACACCGTTGCAAATGGCCATCATAAACAAATCAACAAACAAGTGTTGGTGAGGATATGGAGAAAAGGGTACCCTAATACACTGTTGGTGGGAATGTAGACTCGTGCAGCCACTGTGGAAGACAGTATGGAGTTTCCTCAGAAAACTAACAATGGAACTACCTTTTGACCTGGAAATTCCACTGCTGGGATTATATCCTAAGAGCCCTGAAACACCAATTCATAAGAACCTATGCCCCCCAATGTTAATAGCCAAGTACTGGAAGCAACCTAAGTGCCCATCAATAAATGAGTGGATCAAAAAACTATGATACAGGTATTTCCAAGATTCCGGCCAAGATAGAGGCATAGGTAGACAAACTGTGCCTCCTCGTACAACCAAAAGAAGGACAACAACAAATTTTAAAACAAAAAACAACCAGAACTGACAGAAAATCGAACCATTTGGAAGTCTGACAACCAAGGAATTAAAGAAGAAACATTCATCCAGACCAGCAGGACGGGCAAAGAGGGCTCGAGCAGCGGGGCGGTGGCTGGCCTGTGGCGGGGCGGTGGTTGGCAGATCAGGGAAAGGCGTGGCTGGCCGGGAGAGGTGGCAGCTGTGAACTGGGCACCCCACTCCCTCGTGAGGATAAACCGGGAGGAACAACTGGGGAGTGAGACAGACCCCACAACTCAGATCCAGCTCGGGGAAATAAAGCATCAAAGCCTCTGATTGAAAACACCTGTGGGGGTTGAGGCGGTGGCAGTGGGAGAAACTCCCAGCCTCACAGGAGAGCTCGTTGGAGAGACCCACAGGGTCCAGAATGTGAACAAGCCCACCCACCCGGGAATCAGCACCAGAACCAGCACCAGAGGGGCCCAATTTGACTGTAGGTAGCGCAGAAAGTCACTGAAAACTGGCAGAGAGTGGACCAAGCACCATTGTTCCCTCTTGGACCCCTCCCCCACAAACAACATCACAACGCAGCAATGTGGCTGCCCGCCCTGGTGAATACCTAAGGCTCCACCCCATACTATGTAACAGGCGCACCAAAACAACAAAAATGGCCCAAATGAACGATCAAAGCTCCAGAAAAAAATACAACTAACTGATGAAGAGATAGCCAACCTATCAGATGCACAGTTCAAAACACTGGTAATCAGGATGCTCACAGACTTGGTTGAATTTGGTCACAAATTAGATGAACAAATGAAGACTACACTAAGTGAAATGAAGGAAAATGTACAGGGAACCAACAGGGATGGGAAGAAAAATGGGACTCAAATCAATGCTGTGGACCAGAAGAAAGAAAGAAACATTAAAGCACAACACAATGAAGAAAAACAAATTCAAAAAAATGAGGAGAGGCTTAGGAACCTCCAGGATGTCTTTAAACGTTCCAATATCCAAATCATAGGGGTGCCAGAAGGAGAAGAGGAAGACCAAGAAATTGGAAACTTATTTGAACAAATAATGAAGGAGAACTTCCCTAATTTGGCAAAGAAAATAGACTTCCAGGGAGTCCAGGAAGCTCAGAGAGTCCCAAAGAAGTTGGACCCAAGGAGGAACACACCAAGGCACATCATAATTACATTACCCAAGATGAAAGAGAAGGGGAGAATCTTAAAAGCAGCAAGAGAAAAGGAGACAGTAACCTACAAAGGAGTGTCCATCAGACTGTCAGCTGATTTCTCCAAAGAAACCTTGCAGGCAAGAAGGGGCTGTCAAGAAGTATTTCAAGTCATGAAAGGCAAGGACCTATATCCAAGATTATTCTATCCAGCAAAGCTATCACTTAGAATGGAAGGGCAGATAAAGTGCTTCCCAGATAAGGTCAAGTTCAAGGAGTTAGTCACCACCAAGCTCTTATTATATGAAATGTTAAAAGGACTTATCTAAGAAAAAGAAGATCAAAAATAGGAACAGTAAAATGACAACAAACTCACAGTTATTAACAACTGAACCTAAAACAAAAACAAAGCAAACAACTAGAACAGGAACAGAATCACAGAAATAGAGATCACACAGAGGGTTATCAACATGGGGGTGGGTAGGGAGAGAAAAGGAAAAGGTACAGGGAATAAGAAGCATAAATGGTAGGTAGAAGATAGACAGGGGGAGGTTAAGAATAGTATAGGAAATGTAGAAGCCAAAGAACTCATATATATGACCCATGGACATGAACTAAAGAGGGGGAGTCTTGGGGGAAGGGGAATGCAGGGTGGAGGGGAGGAAGATGGGACAACTGTAATAGCATAATCAATAAAATATATTAAATAAAAAAATTAAAAAAAACTATATGTTACATATACACAGTGGAATACTATGCAGCAGAAAGAAGGAAGGAGCTCCAACCCTTTGCAACAGCATGGATGGAACTGGATAACATTACGCTAAGTGAAATAAGCCAGGCAGTGAAAGACAAATACCATATGATCTCACCTTTAGGTGGAACCTAATCAACAAAACAAATAAGCAAGCAAAATATAACCAGAAACATTGACATTAAGAACAACTGGACAGTAACCAGAGGGGGGATGGGAGGGGATAATGAGGGCAAGGGGGAAGGGTTTTTAGTGACAGCTATAAAGGACTCATGGGCAAAACCAAGGGCAGGTAAAATCAGGGGAGGGAGGTGGGGATGGCTGGGGTAGGGGGGTGTGGTGAGGGGTAAATGCAGACAACTGTACTTGAACAACAATAAAACAATTTTTAAAAAATTGATAAAAAGCATTTAGCACTCTGCCTGCTATAAATTCAACACCCAGTAAATATTGGCTATTATCACCAGTCAAAATGATCTAGTAAGTGTTCAAAACATGGTTAAGTAGTCAAAAAACCAAATTTTAAAAATGATGGGTATTCTTACTAATTCTATTTTTTAAATTTATTAAAATTTATTTTGTTTATTCTTAAAAAAAGAAAGAAAGTCATGGTATGATGGTAGTTTGAGGGAGAGCAGAATGAAGAGAACTTTGTAACAACAGTCCATCTTCCAGGCTGCAATCTGAGTCTGTATCCTCTGTTCCACTGCTCGGTGGGGTAAGCTGAGGTCAGCATCACTCTCCCTAAATGAGGTCAGCATCGCTCTCCTTAGAAACCTTATTCACAGTCAAGTTATCCTCCATCTTTTTCCCACCCCTGTGATTTCAGTAGAAATGAATCTGACACAGAGCAGAGGTGGGGAAATGTCAGTGTTCCCTGTGGCTTCACCGGCATGTTTTAGCTTGAAATAAAATGTTTTCTGTACAAGGACAATTTTAAAGGCAGTTTGGATTGAAATTCCTGAAAAGCATTTATTTTTTTTTTTAATTATATTTTATTGATTATGCTATTACAGCTGTCCCAATGCTTCTCTCTTTGCCCCCCTTCACTCAGTACCATCCTCTCTCTGAGGCAATCCCCACACGACATGTTCATGTCCGTAGGTCATGTTTTTAAGTTCTTTGGCTACTCCATTTCCTATATTGTACTTTACATCCCCATGGCTACTCTGTAACTACCTATTTGTACTTCTTAATCCCCTCACCTCTTCACCCATTCCCCCATACGCCCATCCCATCAGAATACCATGAAAATGTTCTCTGTATCCATTCTTCTTTGCTTAGTTTGTTTTTTAAATTCAATGTTGATAGATATATATTTATTGCCATTTTATTGTCCATAGTTTTTATCTTCTCTTTCTCAAATGAGTCCATTTAACATTTCATATAATATTACTTTGGTGATGATGAACTCCTTTAGTTTTTTCTTGTCTGGGAAGCTCTTTATCTATTCTTTGATTCTAAATGATATCTTTGCGGGGTAGAGCAATCTTGACTGCTGGTCTTTGCTTTCTATGACTTTGAATATTTCTTGCCAATCCCTTCTAGCTTGCAAAGATTCTTTTAAAACCACTATAAAGGACACATGGACATAACCAAGGGGTAGGGTGGGGGCAAGGGAGGGAGGTGGGATTGGCTGGGGTGGGGGGGAGTGGTGGGGGGAAAATGCAGACAACTGTAAATGAACAACAATAAAGTAATAAATGGGAATTCCCCTGTAAGTAATTAACTGCCTTTCTTTTAATGCTTTTAAGATTCTCTCTTTATCTTTAACATTTAGCATTTTAATTATATTTCTTGGAGTGGATTTCTTTGCATCCATCTTCTTTGGGACTCTGTGTTTCCTGGACTTGCATGTCTATTTCCTTCATCAAATTAGGGAAGTTTTCTTTCATTATTTTTTCAAATAGACTTCTAACTTCTTGCTCTTTCTCTCCTCCTTCTGCCACCCCTAGGATGTGAATGTGATACTTCTTGAAGTTGTCCCAGAGGCTGCTTATACTATCCTCATTTTTTAAATTTTTTTTCTTCTTGTTCTGAATGGTTGTTTTTTTTTGCTTCCTTATATTCCAAATCATTGATCTGATTCTTGACTTTATCCACTCTTCTGTTGTTTCCCTGTAAATTGCTCTTAATTTTAATTAGTATATCCTTTATTTCGGATGAGATCTTTTTTATGCTGTTGAGGTCCTCACTAAGTTCACTGTGCATCCTTATAACTAGTGTTTTGAATTCTGTGTCTGATAGACTGCTTCTCTCTCTTTTTTAAAATTCTTCTTCTGGAGTTTTGACCTGTTCTTTCATTTGGGCCATGTTTCTTTCTCTCTTCATTTTGGCAGCCTCCCTGTGTTTGTTTCCATGTATTAGGTAGAGCTTCTATGACTCCCTGTCTTGGTAGTGTGGCCTAATGTAGTAGGTGTCCTTTGGGGTCAAGTGGCACAGCCTCTCCTATCACCTAAGCTGCGTCCTTGAGGTGCATGATTCACGTGGGCTGAGTACACCTTCCTCTTGTAGTTGAGTCTTGATTGCTCTTGGCAGGTCAATGGGAGGGATTTACCCAGGCCAGTCAGCTGCATGGACTGTATGTGACCACTTGCCACCAACCTCTGCCCTCTGTGGAGGACCAGCTGTGTTGGGGCAGGGTGGTGGTGCTCTGAAGTTGTCTGTAGCTGTCCATTGGGTGTACAAGCTCTGGGGTTTCCCAGGTGGTGCAGGCCAAGTTCATCCCCCACCTGTGTTTTTTCCAGATCCATACTGATGAATTATAAAGCAATCTGAGATGGCTACTACTTGTGCTAGTCTTGGAGATTCCCAGGTGAAGCCAAGTTGTGAATCTAGTCTGGCTGTTGACAGTGTCAGACCTGGGACCACTTAGCAGGAGGTATGACAGCTGGGAGCTCAATGAGGCTGGCTCTTCTTTTAGAGAATGTAGGAAGTTGTGAAGCATGAGTCAAGACCAATGATTCATATGGAGCAGGTTGGGTGGATCCGTAAGTCGGGTGAGATGATATCTCTGGGAATCTCCAGCAAAGGACAAACAGTGTTCGCCAGGTTGATGAGATCTCAGATATGACATCCTCCTGCTTGCTACTTGGCTCTTGGGGGGAGGGTTCAGAAAAGGGACAATGGCCTCTGTCTGCCTTTCTGTCTGGGAGAAAGCTGTCCTCCATCTCTCACCTTGATGTCAGACATTTTGGCTCCTCCCTGTATGCCACTGGTGCCTTTGGAGCTGCTACCCTGGTGCTAGAGCTTAGAAGGAGTGAGTCTGAGTAAATCTGTGTGTGGATTCCTTAAGGGGAACTGCTTGGGACTCCAGAAGTTTCTTCTACTGACTCAATCCCCACTGGTTTTTGCAGCCAGAAGTTATGGGGACTTATCTTCCTGGCACTGGAACCGTGGGCTGGGGAAGCCTGGTATTGGGCTGGGACTCCTTGCACCTGGGATATCCTTCCCTAATATTTATCCACCACACGTGAATGTGGGGTCAGCCCATTCAGCATCTCTGAACCTTTTACCAGTCTGGATGGATGTGGTTTCTTTAATTCCATAGTTGTCAAATTTCCATTCAACCTGATTTCTGACATTTCTGAGTGATGGTTGTTCTAAATTTTAATTGTAATTTTGATGTAATCATCTATTCTATTGTTCCTTATATCCAAGGGTAGATTATAATGGTATTTCATTATTCTTTATTAACATCTATTTAAAGCCTTATTTTTTTTTTATTACTTTATTGTTGTTCATTTACATTGTCTGCATTGTCCCCCCACCACTTCCCACCCACACAACCAATCCCACCTCCCTCCCTTGCTCCCACCCTCCCCCTAGGTTATGTCCATGTGTCCTTTATAGTGTTTCCTGGAAACCCTTCCCACCACTGTTCCCTCTCCCTTCCCCTCTGGCCATTGTTAGATTGTTCTTAATTTCAATGTCTCTGGTTGTATTTTGTTAGCTTTTTTCTTTTGTTGCTCATGTTCCAGTTAAAGGTGAGATCATGTGGTATTTGTCCCTCACCACCTGGCTTTTTTCACTTAGAATAATGCTGTCTAGTTCCACTCATGCTGTTGCAAAGGGTAGGATCTCCTTCTTTCTCTCTGCTGCTTAGAATTCCATTGTGTAAATGTACCATAGTTTTTTGATCCACTCATTGACTGATGGGCACTTAGGTTGCTTCCAGCACTTGGCTATTGTAAATTGTGCTGCTATGAACATTGGGGTGCATAGGTTCTTTCGAATTAGTGTTTCAGGGCTCTTAGGGTATAATCCCAGCAGTGGAATTGCTGGGGCAAAAGGCAGTTCCATTTTTAGTTTTCTGTGAAAATTCCATACTGTTTTCCACAGTGGCTACATCAGTCTGCATTCCCACCAACAGTGCACTAGGGTTCCCTTTCCTCCACATCCTCTCCAACACTTGTCTGTTGATTTGTTTATGATGGCCATTCTGACCGTTGTCAAGTGGTATCTCACTGTGGTTTTAATTTGCATCTCTCTGATAGCAAGCGATGCTGAGCATCTTTTCATATGTCTCTGTGCCCTCTGTATATCCTCCTTGGAGAAGTGTCTGTTCAAGTCTTTTGCCCATTTTTAATTGGGTTTTTGGTCTTCCTGAAGTGGAGTCGTGTGAGTTCTTTATATATTTTGGAGTTCAAACCATTGTCCGAGTCATCATTGACAAATATGTTTTCCCATATGGTTGGTTCTCTTTTCATTTTAATGCTGTTTTCTTTAGCCATGCAGAAGCTTTTTAATTTGATGAGGTCCCATTTGTTTATTCTTTCTTTTATGACCCTTGCTTTAGGGGACACATCATTGAAGATGTTGCTGCGAAGAATATCTAATATTTTCATGCCAATGTTTTCCTCAAGGACTTTTACTGTGTCATGACGTGTATTTAAGTCTTTAATACACCTTGATTTATTTTTGTGTATGGTGTAAGTTGGTGGTCGAGTTTCATTGTTTTGCAAGTAGCTGTCCAAACCTCCCAACACCATTTGTTGAAGGGGCTATTTTTACTCTATTTTATGCTTCTTCCCCTTTTGTCAAATT
The DNA here is from genome assembly GCA_007922815.1 of Macrotus californicus. Taxonomy (NCBI): domain Eukaryota; kingdom Metazoa; phylum Chordata; class Mammalia; order Chiroptera; family Phyllostomidae; genus Macrotus; species Macrotus californicus. The sequence goes on from VMDR010028373.1 coordinate 9,175, forward strand.
TTAATTGACCATAGAGACTTGGGTTTATTTCTGGGCTCTCTGTTGTGTTCCATTGGTCTATGTGTCTGTTCTTATGCCAGTACCAGGCTGTTTTGATGACAATGGCCTTGTAATACAGTTTGATATCAGGTATTGTGATCCCTCCTGCTTTGTTCTTCTTTCTCAAAATTGCTGCCGCTATTCAGGGTCATTTAGGGTTCCATATAAATTTCTGAAATATTTGTTCTATATCTGTGAAATATGTCATTGGTACTTTAATAGGGATTGCATTAAATCTATAAATCGCTTTGGGTAGTATGGCCATTTTGATGATGTTAATTCTTCCAATCCATGAGCACGGTACATGCTTCCATTTGTTTGTGTCTTCCTTAATTTCTCTCTTCAGTGTTGTATAGTTTTCTGAGTACAAGCCTTTAACTCCTTGTCTAGGTTTATTCCTAGGTACTTTATTTTTCTTGTTGCTATATCAAATGGGATTTTTTTCTTCATTTCTGTTTCTGATATTTCATTGCTGGTGTACAAAAATGCTTTTGATTTCTGAATAATGACTTTGTATTCGGCTGTTTTGCCAAATTCATTTATTAGGTCGAGTAGTGTTTTGGTGAAGTCTATAGGATTTTTTATGTACACTATCATGTCATCTGCAAACAATGACAGTTTTACTTCCTCTTTTCCAATTTGGATGCCTTTTATATCTTTTTGTTGTCTGATTGCTGTGGCTAGGACTTCCAGTACTATGTTGAATAGGAGTGGTGAAAGCGGGCATCCTTGTCTTGTTTCTGATTTTAGTGGGAAAGCTCTAAGTTTTTGCTCATTGATTATGATGTTGGCTGTAGGTTTCTCATATATGGCCTTTATAATGTTGAGAAATGCTCCCTCTATTCCCATTTTGCTAAGTGTTTTTATGATAAATGGGTGCTGTACCTTATCAAATGCTTTTTCTACATCTATTGATATGATCATGTAATTTTTGTCTTTCATTTTGTTTATGTGGTGTATTATGTTTATTGATTTGTAAATATTTTACCATCTTTGCATCCCTGGGGTTAATCCCACTTGATCGTTATGTGTCCTTTTCAATATATTGCTGGGTGTAGTTTGCCAATATTCTGTTAAGGATTTTAGCATCTATGTTCATTCACCAGGGATATTGACCTAAAGTTTTCTTTCTTTGTTATGTCTTTTCTGGTTTTGGGATTAGGATGATGCTGGCTTCATAAAAAGAGTTTGGGAGTCTTCCATCATCTTGAATTTTTTGGAATAATCTGTGAAGGATGGGGGTTAGCTCTCCCTTAAATGCTTTGTAAAATTCTCCCATGAAGGCATCTGGTCCAGGGCTTTTATGTGTTGGAAGCTCTTTGATTACTGCTTCAATTTCCGCTGATATTGGCCTGTTCAGGTAAAGCCTTATTTTTTCTCTCAAGTTTAATTACATGTGAATACAAAATGAAGTTATAAGGAGAGTACAGATAATACAAATACGTATTCTTCTTGCTACCAAGGCTTTGTACTATTAGTAATATTAATATCAATTTATTAAGTACCTGTTATTTTGCAGGGACATCAGTTTATATTATATGTAATCCTTACAACAACTGTAAAATAGGTAGTATGACTCCCATTACATGTTAAGGATACTGAGGCTTAAAGAGTTTGATTAAATTGCCCAAGTTCACATTGCTAGTAGTAAGATAGATAACTGAGTTATCTATTATCTGTGCCTCTATTGATCATATTTTACTATTTATTTATTTATTATTAATTAATTAATTTTTATTGTTGTTCCATTACAGTTGTCCCAATTTTCCCATGTTGCTCTCCCCTGACCTGCCCACCCACTGCTCCCATGGCAAATCCCCACACTGTTATCCATTTTCAGGTCATTTATACTTGTTCTTTAACTAGGTCCTTCCCCTTTTTTCCTCCCTTACCCCCCTCCTCACACCTCTTTGGTCCTTGTGCATTTGTTCCTTGTTTCCATGCCCCGATTCTATTTTACTCCTTTGTCTGTTTTGTTCATTAGGTTCCACTTATAGGTGAGATCATATGGTATTTGTCTTTTGCTGCCTGGCTTATTTCACTTAGCATAATAGTCTCCAGTTCCATCCATTCTGTCTTGAAGGGTAAGAGTTCCTTTTTTTCTTTATGCTACATAGTATTCCATTTTGTAAATGTACCACAGTTTTTTTATCCATTCATTTACTGATGGGCACTTAGGTTGTTTCCAGCACTTGGCTATTGTAAATTGTGCTGCTATGAACATTGGGGTGGATAAGTGCTTTTGAATTTGTGTTTCAGCATTCTTAGGGTATATCGCAGTACTGGAATGTCAAAAAGCAGTTCCATTTTTAGTTTTTTGAGGAAATTCCATACTGTTTTCCACAGTGGCTGTGTCAGTCTGTATTCCCACCAACAGTGTACTAGGGTTCCCTTTTCTCCACAACTTCACCAGTACTTATTTTTGTTGATTTGTTAATCATGGCCATTTTGACTGGTGTGAGGTGGTGTCTCATTGTGGTTTTAATTTGCATCTTTCTATTGGCTAGTGATGCTGAACATCCTTTCATATGCTTATGGATCCTCTGTATGTCCTCCTTGGAGAACTGTCTGTTCAGGTCCTTTGCCCATTTTTTAAATTGGATTGTTTTTCTTCCTGGCATTGAGTCATATGAGTTCTTTATATATTTTGGAGATCAAACCCTTCTGTGAAGTATCGGTGGCAAATATGTTTCCCCATATGGTTGGTTCCCTTTTCATTTTGATGATGGTTTCTTTTTTTTTTAGTAAGGTTTTATTTATTTATTTTTAGAGAGAAGGGAAGGGATGTATAAAGAAAAGAAGAGAAGTATCAATATGTAGTTGCCTCTCCTGCACCGCCTACTGGGGACCTGGCCTGCAACCCAGGCATGTGCCCTGACTGGGAATCGATAAAGAGATCTTTTGTTTTTCAGGACAAAGCCCAATCCAATGAGCCACAGCAGTCAGGGCGTAATTATAAATTTTTCTGATGATAAGGAAATCCATTCCAAATACTGTCATTGAAATTGCATAGTAAAGATTTGACCGAAATTTCTGATTTTTTTTTTTCATTCTCCATTATTATCAGGTGTTCTCTAAGCATCGTATAAACAGTATTACCTCCTATCACACTCTGGAAGGATTTGTGTTTCACAGTTCTTAATTGGAAATAAAGAGTATTTACTGTCATTATCTAACTATTTTTATTGCTATTTTTGAAATTATGGTAACCATTTTTAAGTATATAGTTCGGTGGCATTAAGTACATTCACACTGTTGTGCAACCATCACCACTATTGATTTCCAGACTTTTTTATCTTCCCAAACTGAAACTCTGTCCTCATTAAAACTAACTGCCTGTCCTGGCCAGTCTCGCTCAGTTGGTTGGGTATTGTTCTGCAGAGTGAAGGGTCACTGATTTTGTTCCTGGTTAGGGCACATGCCTGGGTTGCAGGCTGGTTCCCGGTGGGTAGCTGATCGATGTTTCTCTCTCACATTGATGTTTCTTTCCCTTTTTTCTCCCTCCATTCCCTTCTCTCTAAAAATAAAAATATAAAATATTTTTAAAAGAAAGGCTAATTGCCCATTGTGCCCTCACTCTGGAGCCTGGCAGCCACCATTCTACATGTGTCTCTGTCAGTTCAATTACTCTAGGTCCCTTATACAAGTGGAATTATACAATATATATCCTTTTGTAACTGGTTTATTTCACTTAGCATAATGGCTGCCAGGTTAATCCATGTAGTAGTAGGTGTCAGAATTTTCTTCCTCTTTAAAACTGAAAAATCGAGGAGATCAAAGATGGAGGCATAGGTAGACACACTGTGCCTCCTCGTACAACCAAAAGAAGGACAACAACAAATTTTAAAACAAAAAACAACCAGAACTGACAGAAAATCGAACTGTATGGAAGTCCGACAACCAAGGAACTAAAGGAGAAACTTTCATCCACACAGGTAGGAGGGGCGAGACGGGCCGGAGAGGAC
>VMDR010028374.1:0-13180 GCA_007922815.1 Macrotus californicus
GGAGGTGGGATTGTCTGGGGTGGGGGGGAGTGGTGGGGGGGAAACGCAGACAACTGTAAATGAACAACAATAAAGTAATAAAATCTTTTTAAAAATAGCAAAACAGGATGTTATACATCTGAAACTAATATGTTATATACCAATGATATCTCAGTAAAAATCTTTCACAACAAATAAAATTTAAATTTACTTAAAAAAAATTCTACATATAAACAAGATAGCAAACATTAACCCCTCCAAAGTGATTTTACTAAAGGCAAGAAAATAAATTCTACTGATGGGAAAGTCCTTAGTCCTTTTTTTTTTGGCCTGGATTGAAATTATCAAAGGATATTTCAAGAAATGGAGAAGAGAATTGACTTTTTGTTCATATAGGAAAAAGGATAAAGCTCTGTAACTTTGGATATGCCACCTATCCTTTAGTTTCAACTTTCTCCTCGGCAAGCCAGGAAAAAATAATTTCTACCTCATAGGACAGAATGATGTAACTTAGGTCATATCAAGTGCTCAGAAGCAGTGGTGCAGTTCCTATCACAACACATACATGCTTGTGTGCACACACACAACTGCCAGGGACCCACCTGTCTGCCATCAAGGAAGCTTGGAAGCTACCATTCAACGGTGGCTTGCTCCCCTTCCACAGGGACCATAAAGAGTTACCAAGATCTCAGAAGATTCCAATATCCTCATTCAGACTCAGCTCTTCCAAACCACAGAGCCCAGGCCTTCACCAAGGCATTTAATCAGAGGTTCTCAACCTAGGATCCATGCAGTCTTTGAATCTCCCCCCAAAAAAGGATGAAAAAAGTTGTATAGCTCTTGGGAGGTGGTCCACTGATTACATGAGATCCTCAAAGAAATATATGACCCAAGAAAGATTAGAATTATACTAAGAAATCTCCCTAACCGTAGCCAGCTTCCAGCCCTTCTGCGCTGGCCACAGAGGGAGTTGCTGCCCTCCCAATTAACCTATGCTCTGCATTTCCTTCACAAGGGTAAAGAATGGAGGCTTTGTCTGAATATGGTGGCTTTACTTCCTGAAGCTTGAATATCAATCTACATAATTCATTTTCAGCATATGCAGTCAATTCTCACAGGCCAATGTCCCTTTTTATTATTATTTCAGATTTTGCTGAGGCAAATGTTTTGATGGCCTGAAGGTTTGCCTGACAGCTTTATGCAGTGGAAGGGTTAGGACATAGGTTAATATTTATAAAATCTCAATTCTATGTATTACATGCAAAATTTTCATGTTTTGAAAACAGAAAATATTTTACTAATAGAGTAGTTCAAAGATTTGTAAAACAATCTAGCTTGTATTTTAATACAGGTAGAGTTAACTGGATGTTTCTGTGAATTTGAAAAACACATTTTCTAATTTCTAATTTAAACTCTTGGTTTGGGATTTCTTAGGTAAAGAGAAAAGGAATTTGTCTTTAGTTTGATTAGTATAATGATAATAATGTTACTCAATTATTTAACCAGCACTCATATAACACTTTTTAATGTGCCAGGCACTTTTCCAAGATTTTACAGCTAATAAGTTTATTTAATCCTCACAACAACCCTGTGAGATAGGCAATATCATCATCCCCGTCTGCAGATGAGGAAGCTGAAGCACACAGACGGTGGCTAAGCAACACGCCCAAAGTCACATAGCTAGTGAGTGGCAGAGACAGGATTCAAACTCCACTCAAAACAATAACAGCAGCCACAGTAAATTAAGAACACCTAATAGTTATCGAATATGTACTCTGTGCCAGGCCTTGGATTAGGTGCTTTCACTGTGTCATCACAACATTATGTAGGTACTAAGTTTAGCCCAATTTACAAATGAGCAAACAAGCCCAGGGATGTTAGGTAATGTGCCCAGGATCACACAGCTAGTAAGGGGCAGAGGAAAGACTCAACAAAGGCCTGGGCTCTCAATTACAATGTTACAGAGAACTCAATAAGGAAGAGTTGTCAGGTTCTGTCTGGCACAACAGTATGAAAATTTAATGAGAGAATAAATATCCCCGCCTTCTGTAAGGTTCCACTCACTTTTCACACTGTAGAACTGAAAAGGCAGATTCTTTAACTAGCCCCCTGGCTCCAGGTGCCCTTCTCCTCCCACGTGTCCTCCCAAGCACGGCATTGCCTTCTAGCCGCCATCCCAGAAGCAGTTTTATGCCTTTCTTGGAGGGACTTCAGAAAGTGTTTGGAGGAACGGAATGTGCTGCGCTCTGATATCCTGTCCATGGCCTATGGGAATCAGAGGCACAAGAAGTCACAGACACAACCTCCCAGCTCCTTTGCAGTGGCTGGTGTCCTCTGCCCCCCTAAAAAATCCCCACAGGTCCTCTCCCTGGAGACTGTTGTTAATCTGGTCTCCTGCCCTGGGGGATGAGAATCTGGGCCAAGGTATGTGACAACAGAATAGCAGAAGTCAGCAATGCAAATAATAAAAATGCACTTCAAAGGCTTTCAAAGCTGCTTCTCATATGTATTGTCACATTTGGGTGCTTCCTATGGAGATTGTTAGAAACTGAAACTGCCTCCAAGTAATGCTGGGCACTTCTTAGTTTTTGTATTTACTTTTGGCATTGCTATTATATATTGTACTTCCTATAATGGTTTATATTTATATTTGAACTTTTTCTGTTTACTTAGTAAGAGACCAATACTTTCTCAAAACATCTATAATTCTACCAGGATATTTTAAAGGACAGCATTATTATCATCTCATCACAAACACTGATAGTTCTTCCCTCAGTTTAGAAAGTACCACAGGCTTGCTTAAATACGGTTACCATACCAGCAACTGGAGCCACAAGTTTCTCCAAGATCTATACACTGAATGCAACTGCCCCCTACACACACACACACACAGAACTGTACGCACTGAAGCCTTGATGGCCAATGGGATGGTGTTTCGAGATGGGACCTTTGGGAGGTAATTGGGTTGAGACGAGTTTATGAGGACAGGGCCCTCATGATGGGCTCAGTGCCCTTATGAGAAGAGACATTAGAGCTTGCTCAGTCTCTCTTCACTCCCAAACAAACAAGAGTGAGCACAGGGCAAAATGGCAGCTTTTGGAAGCCAGTAAGAAAGCCTTCACCAGAGCCCAGTCACGCTGGTGCCAACTGTGGTCATCTAGCCTCCAGAACTGTGAGAAAATAAACCTCTGATATTTAAGATATGGTTTATAAAAATAGATATAGACACACAATGCAATATATATTGCATTTATATATATTATATATAGATGCCCAATGTTGATATACATGTTTTTATATAGACATATGTTGATACATATCAGCAAGTAGAGAAGAAACTTGCTTTTGAATAAAGACAGATATCCAGAAGTGACAATCTAATACCTAAAGACATTTTAGCAACAGAAATTTAAAAATAAGAAATTTTACCAGGAATAAATTGTGAGTCAGGCTCTAGAGTAAGGCAGAGATTCTAACTGAAGCAACCTCAGAAATAAACTAGACAGAGATGGCAGGAAAGGGAACTGCCCAAAGAACCATTGATATTGGCCCAGGACGATAGCACAGGTGGTGAAGGGAAGGAGAATCCCCTTGGCTTACAGTTCCCACTCTGAAGTTGTGTAAGGTGCTGTGTAAGTAACAGGAGGCAGGCCATTGGTAGAGGGGACATCTGCATGCTTATGGCTGAAGAGGAAGAAGGTCCAAGTTTACTCTTGATGACTCGGCCTTTCGAGCCCTTGGGACTGCTCTGCCACTGGAGTGCATGGCTGGGGTGTGAGATGGAGCCCTGGGCTCTGGCAAGCTTGCCCTGTCTATTGAGCCCGTGGTGAGTTAGACAGCTCAGCTAAGAGGTATTGTTACCTTCTGGAACAATTATCAACATTAGAAAAGATGGAGAACAAACTTTCAAGAGCAGTTCCAAGAAAAACATTTCTACAGAGTTATAGAAAGTAATGAAAGGGAAATTTTCCAAGAACAAAACAGGTTATTTCATTGAATAACTTTGGAGTCAAGAATGCTTAAATAGTAAGTTTTTTTAGAGTAATGCTAAATCTTCCAAGCAAAATTAGTCAGAGATATTCACCTCAAACTTTCTATATTAGCCAAGTGTGAGCAAGAAAAGTGATGGTCCAAGCAAGACAAGGTTAGAAAGAAAATCCATGATGCGTGTACTAACTCATCCAACTTTAACAGGGGCAGACACAATTCCAGTCTTTAAATTTATGAAGGCTTTCCTATACTTTATCTTTGAGAGCTATTTTTTTATATTTTATCTTAAAGTTTAATATCAAAAATATCAATTCTGTCTCTACCCTACAACTCAAATTTCTAAGACAAATGCCGCCTATTGAATCCATCAAACCTGAGGAGACTCACAGAATTGCTGATCTTTAGCATTGCTACATAAGACTGATTGGTTTGGCCGAGAAGTCAGCCAGACTGCAGAAGACGACTTCGGATTTCCTGGGGAACGAGTCATTGCCATTGAGTAATTCAAACACAGGGTGAAATTGATAGCTCAGACCAATACTGCCCTAATTTTTTTGCTGTAATATTTTATAAGTACTCAGCATTCAGTATGGTAGATGTTTTGGGTAACAAAATAGAAATAGATTTCGACCTACGTGGGCTCAATGAATTTGCTAACTTCCCATATTTGTTGGCATTTTCTATTGAGTTAAAATAATTAGTGCAAAGTACATGTGACATTTCTGAATTTTAAAAATGAGAGGCTGGCTAATACCATGATTTTGGAGCTACTTAATCCAGGGATGACCTGGGGTCCTTCCTAATGAATGGATTTTTTTTAAATCGAGCCAGGTAGATAATGATGAATCAGTGCCAAACTAGAAGTTTTCGATGACACTTATCCAGTGTTTACTGTGTAGCAGACACTATTCTACGTGTTTTGCATTATAGGTCTGTAAACCCTTACTCCTAACTCTAAAATTCAAAAACCTTTAAAAAACAGATTTTTTTTTTTTTGTAATTCATTTGGCAGCAAAACTTAACTAAACTCATTTGGCATCAAACTCTGATCTGATTTTTAGCAGCAGAAGGTGTTAATGTTTGATTACTAATTGGTGCCTCAGATTCCATTGGGGTTATTATGTAATATACATATATTATATAACATATAAATATAAATCACATGTACCGTATTACCTCTGTAAAATCTAAACAGTTCTAAATTCTAAAACACATGTGGCCCAAATTATTTCAAATAAGAAAAATGTTTTCTTTAAGTCTCATAACAATCCTCTAAAGTAAGAGCTTTTCATATTCCTTACTTACAGATGAGCAAACCAAGATAAGAAGAGTATAAAAAGAGTATTGCCTAAGGTGACAGGCAGTAAGTGGCAAATCTGGGATTTGAACCCAGGCAGTCTGGCTCTAGAACTCATGCTCTTAATCACGACACCACCATACCACTTTGAGTGACCTGTTAATGAGGTATCTTTTCAGTAATTTTTTTTGTTTTTTATTATATATAGACTTGAGAAAGAAAAGTTGAGAGAAATATTATCATTAGATATGTTTAATAGTCCTTTTTGGTTTTATCAATTGAGTCCAGCAAGGAAAACAGTGTAATTCACTCAAGGGAATTTAATATGGGGAACTAGTTACAAAGGCATAGGAAGAAAAGAAAGCCCTAATAGGGGAATATAAGGCAACCCAGAAATTAGCAAGACTCAGAAAGCTTCCACTGCCTCTAGGACTGAAATGACAGGTTGCAGTATCCAAGATCAGCAAGAGTTGTTGACACTAGGTGCTGTCCTATAAAAGCAGCAGTCAATACGTTAGGAACTGATGCTCATAGCAAAATGATGAGGAGAAATAATCCAGCTTCTTCCCTTTTCCTGCCCTCCAATCACTCTTAACTATCTGCATTGTCCAAATCTAGCTAGATGCTAATTAGCAATACAGTCTAGAAAAAATCATTTTCAGAGGTTAACCATTTATGCTAGCAATTTCCAACCTTTCTCATCTCATGGCACACAACTAAATTCTGCAGCACACCAAAAAAATATACCATACTTTTTGCTGATCTGACAAAATAAGTTAGGTATAATTTTGATTCATTCACACCAGACAGCTATTGTTGTGCTGGCTGTTGTCATTTATTTTTTTATCTGACAATCTAAGGGAAAAGAGGTCAGTGCCCCTGACTAAATAGTCAGGTACTGCATGTTTTAAAATTTCTTGCGGCATATCAGTTGAAAATCACCGATTTTTGCTATAAAGCAGAGCAGAAGAGCAAAAAGTCTGGACCTAATGGCACATAAAAATGACTGTTACCTATGAGGCTGAGAGTAAAAGCATTGGATAACAAATTAGAAATCAATCTGACAAGATTTAACAGGTAATTGCAGGGACAAACACTAACAAAACAATTTTTCCATTTTTTTTTATCCTCATCTGAGAACATTTTTTTATTGCTCTTTTAGAGAAAGGAAGGGAGAAAGGAGAAACACCAACACAAGAGAGAAGCATTTATTGGTTGCTTCTCAAGCACACCCAAATTGGGAATCGAACCTGCAGCCTAGGTATATGCCCTGACCAGGAATTGAACCTTCAACCTTTTGTTTACGGGATGATTCTCCAGCTAAGCCACACCAGCAAGAGCTAATTTTTCCTCTTTAGTTATTAAACAATTATTTATTAAGGACCTTCTATGTACCAAGTATAATCGGTAAGGAATATAAGCCTCTAGAAAGCAGGGGCCATGTTTTGGTTTATTTACTAATGTTTTTCTTTTTAACAAAAATAAAATTTAAGCGATATAATTGGCTCCTGGGCAGCATTATCTGAAGCAAAGTATTAAAACATGGCAGGTGATATTCCTATCATAAACCTCCCTGATCAGATCAGCTTGGAATGATTTTTGAACTTCTGGCCATCACTGTAAAACACATACAAATCTACTAAATTATGCACAGAAGAAAGATAAAGTGATGAAGATACTCAAAACCATGTCCTATATGCAATGACTGAGAAACCTGTAGTCTTTAACCCAGAGAGTAAAAGGGTAGGAAGGTACATAAACACATACTTCAAGTGAGTTAAGAAGTGTATACAGGGTGTCAACTATGGCCACCCACTCCACCTGAAAGAGATAACTACCTATACCACGGTCCTGTGTCGCAGGCACCCATGCAATGGCCATGTTCGGGAGTAACTAGACTGGTAGTTGACATTTCACTGTGACTCAAAGGCAGCCAGCCCATAATTCAGCCGCCTCTGCCAGCACCTGGAATGAAAGAGTTGGCTCGAACTGACTCCCCCTAAATGGGCATTTGTATTGGAAAACCAGTTAGAAACAGAGGCAGAAGCTAAAAGGAAGCCAGCAGCTAGAGTTCGGCACACAGCAAACCAAGACCCTGTAAACTAGGGTGATGAGAGAGCAAAGCACTTTGTAAGCAGAGAAAGTTCGGCAGCAGAGAGCAGAAAGCAGAGCAAACCAGAGTGCAGCCAAGGTGCAGGGGGAGGGAGGGAGAAGGACCAGGGAGTGTGACACAGAGGGAGAGGCAGAGGGGAAAGACGTTGTGGAGAGCTGGTTCTGTTCCCACTGTCTTCCCCTGTTTTCCCATCCCATGCAAATCCATGTAATAAACACCCCTTTTCTGAAGGTAACACTTGTGAGTTTCTGCCCATACAAACAACTAAAAACTAAAACGAAATATTCGGAGGAAAATGGATTAACCAGTTTTCTAGTCTTGACGGATAAACAAATTGGTGGAAGCTTCAGAGAGACTAGTTTCTTTCTACTAGTCCGTATATGTGAACCAGCCGCCTCAAGAAACTGTTTTGTCTGCAGGGAGAGGTCGCAGCACAAGCCGCCAGTCACAGGGCGGGGACCCAAGCCCAGCAGCGTTCAGCGCCTGCCCGAACAACAAGGCCCTTCCACCTGAGACTGAGCCTCTGACTCTAGGTGAAAAATTCTGTATCTTGAGGTAATAGAGATGATTTTCATAATCTAAGAAAAGCATAATCTTCTAAAATAGAATTTTGTCTTTTGTTTTCCTGTTGGAATGTTTTTCTACCCAGTGCCTTGCCATCTTGAGCTTCATTTCTTTCCAATAGGAAATGACAACCCCAACTACAATTTTACGTTCAGTAAATAATGCCTTAAGTGTTTTTGGTTCTGAGAAAAGAAATAGGTCATTTTGGCACTGATATTTTTCCATTAGTTTTTAAATTCACATGTATTTTTTGGTGAATTTAGTTCATATGATTTTGATTTATTTACACTTAGCTCCCTAAAATGTGTGGTTAGCAATTTGATGACTGTGCACCTTCTAATGAGTCTGTCTCGGAACCAGAAAGGCATGTGTTGCCAGCATGGCCAACGTGAAACCTAGCTGACACAAATCTGGATATAAATCAGAAAAGCCATAAAATTCAAGACCATTCTAAACTTGGCGGCAAAAGTTTTCTCGTTCCCAAAAGTTACAGACAAAACAAATTCCAAGTATAAAGTACTTAACAAATTTTTCTCGCACGCATGTGGTGCACAGACAAATGGCAGTGGGCTAGCTGCCTCTCCCCTTGCTCTCTACCACGATTACATTGTGACCCGTCTGTGATTGCAGAGGGATGCTGCTCCTCGTGAGGTGGTATCTGCATCCCCGAAGAATCTGGAGCCTAATCAGGAAAGCCAGCCAGCCAGTTGTGCAGCACATTGTAAACCAAACGCTAGCAATTTGAACGAGAGCATGTTTCTCGTTCAGAGAATTAGATAATGTTGAGCGTGGTGGGAACCTTAGAAATCATCTTGGCCAACCCTTCACTTTACTAATGTGTTTTAAAAGGTTGTTTTGACATTCTATGTACGTAACCTTTAAAATTCAAATGACATTGGTCCAGGCACAAGTTTAATTATAAAACTCAAAGCACATATGGAGCAAAGAGAACATTTTCGGGGGAAACCTAAAGAATTGTTTTATGGGGTTTTTTTCCTTCCACTTATTCTTGGGACCCACAATGTGTAAATAGGTTTCCTCCTTCAAATGTGTTAAAAAAAGTGATAACATTACCGGGGTATATAAAATGTACATTTTATATACAATTTATGTTGATAAAAATTCTAAACCTGTTTCAACATATCTATATGTGCCAATTTTCTGCAAGCTAACATTTCATAAATCATATTCAAAACAAATACCAAAAAATATATGACTTACATAATTAAACACTTAAGTGTTAAATTTACACATGAGCATAATTTTTCCAGTTTAAAGATTTTTATCCATGCCAGGGTCTATGTATTCAGCAGTGGTTGGGGAAAAAATAAATCCTTCGCCAAAAGTTCATTCTCCAATGAGCTCAGTGGTTAAAGGTTTGAGGTTACTGCCCGTGTGTTGCCTCGGGCACCTTGCAAGCTAAAGACATGGGCCTAACACGATTCTGCTTTTCGATCTTTCCCTCTCCCAGCAGTCTCTGACTACCCTACCCCATTCATGAGCTTTAGTCCTTGCCCACTGAGTTGCCTCTGACTACTAACACTGAAGACGGCTCATCAGACTGGGACAGCATGATCCTGACCACCCACACCCCAAACAATCTCCTTCATCATCTATGTCATTCATCGTCCTACTGAAAAATCTTGTTGATCCTCATCATATAACAAAGGGGGAATACAATCTCAAAATACTCAATAGTTCTTAGGATCTCTTCTTTTCTGTGATTTAATACTGTATTTCCTATTTAAAATCCTTTTCCTCATTCTCCTGATACTACTGGTCTTTCTCGCCATCTACCCAAACTGTATTCTGTACTTCAGAACCCTAATCAACTCTCACCCATTCCAAGTACCCTTCCCTGACACTCCATTCTGCTGTGATCTGCCCCTGCTTTGAACCTCTAAGGTTCGAACTCTGTACCAGCCAGTTTAAGCCCATGTTGTGTATAAGCTTAGATTTACTAGAATTATTTCATGTGTTAGTCTTACTAAAGAATCCAATGAAGAGAGGATTATGTTTTATACTATTTTCACATTCATAAAGGGATCAATAGATTGCAGAACCCAAAGTAGGTATCAAATACATATCAGTTAACAGATTTTAAAATATAACAGTTCTTGTTCACTTTACAAATGATAATGAAGAATTATTTCTTCAAATAGCTAGAGTAGATTTGTCTTATCTATAATTATCATTTATAAAAAGTTATGAACTGTGCAATTAAAATTATTCTTCCTAATAATATATTAGGCTATCTAACAAGCATATAAGATGCTGATCCCAGCCTTCCAGGAGTTAACATTCTCTTCAGAAAGAGGCATGTCGATAAATCAAGATGCAGTGTAAAAAGTGCTCCCCAAGAGGCAAGGTCTACCACACAAATGGCCAGAAAGAAAGAAGCAATTCCGAGAGGTTTCTAATCAAACTCTGAAATCTAATGATTCATGCCTCATGTGACTTTCTGGATACAAATTCTGAACTAAATTTTTTGCCATTTGTCCTTACTATGTAAAACCAGGGTGATTTTAAACAATAAGATTTATTATTTATAGTAAAGTTCATAGAAAAATAGACAGTGGAGATAAATAACTCAGAAAATAAAAAATCATAGTGTAAATTATATTTGAACAATGTAAATTTGGAAAAATAAACAATGTGAAGTGGTATTAATGAAAGTATAGTCTTTTTGTTCACAATAAAAGCCACACTTACCTGCAGCATCTGTCTACTGCAATCATGTTATTTACTGTGGTTTTGCTCTTTCATGCCTATGCAGTTCCTTGTGCATATGCCCGGGGACTGGCATAGGTTCAGTTGGCTTTTACTCAGACCTATCTTTCGGTAAACATTAGTGTAAGATTGAAACACTATCTTTACTTATTTTTCAACCTTAATGTTACATGACAATGTCAAGATCTTGCTGTAGATCACAGAACACATCAAACGTGTCTCAGAACTCTTCGAGCTTATTGTGAATGTTCTTTTTTTCACATCTCCCCTTCACATTTCAGGATTTTATTATCCGTGTTATCTTCGTATAAAAACGTGATCATTAGATTGCATTTTCTTCCAGGAGAAGTGGAATAGAGTTCTGACATAACTTGCTTTGAAACAAGTTCAGCAGATAAGTAGTGGCTGGTAGCAGGGAAAGCAGTAAGACTCAGATCTGGGGAAGAAATTCAGAATACTCACTTCAAAAAGAGAGGCCAAAGTGGAAGTAGAAACAAGTATGAGATGCAGAGGAAGAAGCAAATGGGTATTATTTCTTCTTGAGTTTTCTAAATCATGTTAATAGTTAAAGCCATATATATATATGGCTTTAATGATATATACATATATGTATATATCATTGCCTGATGTGGTACTAAATATATAGAGGAAATATTTAAGATAATTATATTACAAAGGAAAAGAGTTGTGACTACTTAGTATCAAATAAAGCAGACTTCAGAGCAAAGAAAATTAGCAAAGACAATGAAAGACATTACATAATAAAAAAAGGATCAATATACCAAAAATACACACCAGTCCTAAATGTGGACTCACCAAACAACAGAGCTACAAAAACTGGTGGAACTAAAAGGAGAAACAGACAAACCCACAGACACACTTGGGCACTCCAACACCCTCTCAGACAACTGACAGAATTAAAACAGAAAATCACCGAGAATATTGAACTCAGCCGTACTATCAACCAACAGGATTTAATTGACATTTGTTAAACATTTTACCCAACGACAGCTGAAAACACACGCTTTTCAAGTACCTGTGGATTACATACCACAATAGACCATATCCTGACCTATAAAACAGACTTCAACAAGTTGGAAAGAATTTTAATCATTTTGAGTGTGTTCTCTGGACATAACGGACTCAAACTAGAAATCAATTAGAAAGATAACAGGAAAATCTCCAAGTATTTTGAAACTAAATGATCTATACTTCCAAATGATCTATAGGTCAAAGGGGAAGTTTCAAGTGGAATTTTTTTTATTGTTGTTCCAGTACAGTTGTCTCTATTTTCCCCCACCACTCCCCTCCACCTGACCCACCCCACCTCCCATCCTCAATCCTAACCCCCTTGGATTTGTCCACGTGTCCTTTATACATGTTCCTTGACAACACTTTCCCTTTTTACCCCATTATCCCCTCTCCCCTCCCCTCTGGTTACAATCAATTTGTTCTTTATTTCATTATCTCTGGTTATATTTTGCTTGCTTGTTTGTTTTGTTGATTAGGTTCCACTTGCAGGTGAGATCATATGGAAATCAACTGATTTTTGACAAAGGTAAGAAGTAGTTAGTAGAAAAAGAATAGACTTTCTATTAGTTCTGCAGTCACTAGACATCCATAGGCAAAACAACATAGTCCACTGTACACAAACCTAACATCTTATACAAATATTAACCCAAAAGGCATACAGACTTGTGTGTAAAACTTTTAGCTATGAAATTTTCAGAAAAACAAACAGGGGAGGAAATCTTTAGGATCTAGAGCTCAGGAAAAAAAAAGAAGAAAAAAAGCATGATCCATAAAAGGAAAAGTTGGTAAACTGGCTTCATCATCTATAAGACTATTTATAGCGACTTTATTATAACAACCAAAAACTGGAAACACCCAAATGTTCTTCAGTGGGTGAATGTTTAAACAACCTGTGCCATATAAAAAAGGAAAAATCTGTTGATACAAACAACTTGAATGACTCTCCAGAGAGTTATACTGAGTGAAAAAAAGCCAAAGGTTACATACTATAAGATTCTATTTATGTAACATTTTGAAATGACAAAATCATTGAAGTGGAGAACAGTTTAGTCAAGAACAGGAGGGAGAGAGAGGACAGAAGGGACAATATGAGGACTCCTTTGATGATGGGTATATTCTATATCTTGACTATATCAATGTCAATATCCTGGTTGTCATATTATACTATGGTTTTGCAGGATGTTGTCACTGAGGGAAACAGATAAAGTACATGGGATCTTTCTGTATTATTTCTTACAACTGCATGTGCATCTACAATTATCCCTAAATAAAAAGTGTAATTAAAAAAATAGTTCATTAAAATTACTTACATCTTTTAAAAAATAAAACACAGAAGATAACATCAAAAAAATGAAGAAAACTATGCTTCTCTCTTCTGAAGTATCTACCTAGCAATACAAAGCTAGAAGGGAATTGGGATATTGAAACAAGTAACATACGTGAGCAATGAGTAATCTCAAGCCCTGTATTTTGTT